>PISX010000608.1:8524-182349 GCA_004024625.1 Mellivora capensis
ACTATATGTTAACTAACTAAAGTTTAAATTATATTTTAAAAAAGAAAAGAAATAGAAAGAAAGAAAATAAAGCTATAAGATTGTCTTTAAAAATAAATAAAAATAGGTTTTAACGATAGTCCCTTCCTCACTGGTCATCGCGAAGGTCAAGAGTGAATGTCAAGGCCTTAGCACGGAGCGTAGACTTTGCGTTAGCTGTTGTTCTTTATGGAGCCGTGCTGCACTAGCAGCCATGAGGGACGGGAAATAGGAGAGTAAGAGTCTCCCCACCCCGGGGGACTTAGCTTATGGCTGGGAAGATGAGATGGGGCCCCCATAGGCTTAGGGGGAGTCTCCACCACCAGATCATGGCATCCCCACCTCCTGATCTGGCCTTCGAGTCCCTCATATGCTTCCTGCTATAGCGCACATCCTTCCCTCGTCCATCTTTCTCTCTTTTCTGGGGCGAGAACCACACCTTGCTCACGTCTTCCCATTCCCCACCCAAAATGAGCACCGTGCTCGTGTACCCAGCAGTCATTCATTCAACATGTTTGATGATGAAAAACAAGATGCATGTAGACAGTTTATAAATACCACCTAAGCAAAGTACCTCGTTATAGATGGAGTAAAACTGCAGGCTAGGGGCCATACAACAGTTTATCAAGGGAGCCAGCCTTGGAATAGGAGCCCCAATGCCCGACTCAAGCTTCACCCACTAGCCTTTGAATGATTTGTCCTTCACCATCCCTGGTACCTAGTGACCCAAGACTGTTGTGCCCATTATCAGGAGGGTGGAGGAATGGGGCTTACTTATTGCGAATGGAACAAAAACCCAGTGGAGGATTGGGGGAAGGATCTATTGCTGTCTGAGGAAGACAGACAGAAGAGGAAATTCTAGGGGCACCTGGGTGGCTCAGCTGGTTAAGCCTCTGCCTTTGACTCAGGTCATGATCCCAGGATCCTGGGCTCAAGCCCCATATCCCTCTCCTCCCTGCTCATGCTCTGGCTCACTATCTCTGTCTCTCTCAAATAAATAAATAAAAAATCTTTAAACAAAATAAAAATAAAATGCTTAAAACAAACAAACAAAAAGAGGGCGCCTGGGTGGCTCTGTTGGTTAAGCAACTGGCTTCAGCTTGGGTCATGATCCCAGAATACCAGGATCGAGTCCCACATCAGGCTCCCAGCTCCATGGGGAGTCTGCTTCTCCCTCTGACCTTCCCTCTCAGGATCTCTCTCCCTGTCTCTCTCTCTCAAATAAATAAATAAAATCTTTAAAAAAAAAAAAAAGTATAGGAAATTCTAGTGATCCCAAGAAGTGCTGAGCAAGAATGAGGCATTCCTATCTCATTAAAGGCTACGTTCTGCCATTCTGTCCAGAGTTTTGAAGCCCCGGGGGTTTGCAGGGGCATTCTGCTGAGTAAAACCCCAATCTCAAAAGGTCACATACTGTTTGGTTCTATTTCATGGAACATTCTTGGTGAGGCGGAGAACAGATCAGCAGCTTCCAGGAGTCAGGGAGGAGCAGACGGGAGCGTGGCTCTAGAGGGGTAACACCAGAAAGCCTGGGAACCAGGCAAGTTTTGTATCTTGACCTTGGCGGTGCTGACGCCCATCCACACACATGCGTGTACGTAAATCTGCTGAAATCTGAACAGCTTTCTGGATGTACCCATGTCAACTCCCCGATATTGGACACTGATATTGTTCGACGTCCTTTTGGCATTGTGCTATAATTACACAGGATGTTATCATTGGGGAGAACCGAACGAAACTTCCTGTAAATGGTTCGCTGTGGTTGTTGTCATTGTCTTTGTCTCTTTATCTTTGCAATCCGTGTACCCGATGGGCCCCGTGCCTCCCTACCTACTCATGCTATGTCTTCACTGTGTCCCAGAAGCTCGGGGATTCAGAAAGATCCAGAAATTTGCCCAAGCACGCGCAGTCCATCAGAAACCAAGTTGGGATCGGAACTCAGACCTTCCCAACTACAAAGGGCACCGGATTTCCATGAGCCTCCCTGCTCAACTTTGCCACCCGTCCTTCCCTATCTTCCGGCCTCCGTGGGCTGACTTGCATCTAGCGCTGATGTTTTCCAGACCTTAACACTTAACCTAGAATTCAGGACTGTGACTCTATAAGGCGCCAGCGGCTTCAAATGCCTTCTTTGGCCTTGCAAATTCGCCTCACAGACCTCACATCCTCTCTCTTATCGCTTACTCTTAGCCCCCCAGCTGCCAGTCAAAAGAGAATGCCTTTGTCCCTCCCATCTTGCTATTGCCAGAGTCCCTCCTTCCCACCTCTGTGCTGTGTCACCTGTCGACTATGTAAACCTTGGTCAAGTGACTGAACCTCTCTGAGTCCCAGGTCTCCATCTGCAAAACAAGGTGATGGGGTTCTTGGGACAACTAGATGAGGGACGATCAGGATTGCCCATACTGGGGCGCCTGGCTCTGCAGAAATTCTCAGCAGGTATTAGGCATTGGCGAATGGAAGACTTTGGGAAACCAAGCTGAGCATGTGGCAAATTACAAGTTAAAACAGAAACCAGACCTAGAGGTCCGAGAAGGGACAGGCCTCTTTTGTCCAGGGCACACTAAGATCTGCCTCTTTAGGTCCTTAATGCTCCTTACACACACACAAGCACCAAGGAATGACTCCGTCTGTTTACTGCCTTCAGGCCCCGAGGAAAGGAGCCAGCAGGGCTCCGGGCAGCCTTGAACCCTGAGCACACACCTGCAGACTGAGGGAACTGCTGAGGGCCTAGCTCTTTTTTTTCCACAACAGGTGTGATTAATGCACTTAACAGAATGCATCTTCGTTGTCACCTAAGGAGATGTGACAAGATGGCAGGTGCATTTCCCAGTAGCACTCCATCCAGGAGAGTGTCTTATGGGGATCGCTTGCTCAGGTGACTTTCGTGGGGATCTATGGAAGGTCGGTATCACCAACACCTCATTCTCCCGGGACGCTTCAGAGACTTCCCACCAGCCCACTGGTTCCTAGTTTGAACCCCTGCTGATACCGAGACAGGGACACTAAAGGGATTTCATGGAAAACTACTGCTTTTGCTCCTTTTCCTCCTTCTGTTCTTTCTAGGACCTGCACCCCGCCTCCCACATGCCTTGTAGAACAGATAATGTAGGTCCCCCTTGTAAAGGCCAAGGAGTTAATGATTCTTTGGAGTCATCCAGCACAAAAGATAACATCTAAGGAGTGACTGAGCGAGTTCATCACAAGCATTTTCCAAGACCTTGACTCACCGAGACCCCTGCTCCAGGGCATAAGTAACTTATGGGGAATACCTAAACACTTGTCTTGGTTCCTGGATGCCTGAGAAGACACGTAAGCTGGACCACAGTCCTCAGTAAAATCCCCAGACCCCAAGCAAAGATGAGACTCACCCTCCTTTCCTCTCCGAGTCTCCCGTACACTCTGCATCTGCACTCTCTCTACCCCTTCAATGAGCTCTGCTCTCACTTCCTCTCAGCTCTCATTTGATTTCCATCCTGCAGAAGCCAAGGACCCTTTGGCTGTTCCTGCAGGATCCCCTCTGGATCCTCAGACCTGTCAGCCTGCATTAATAGGTCCATCCTCAACTCCACAATTTAACTGATGGCTACTGTCTCCTTTATTTAAATGATGGCTCCTGTCTTCCTTATGACCCCATTAGTCAGTTGGAGATCCATGTAAATATCACTTATGACAGTTCATCTTCTGAGTCGGTTTCCCTTTCTGAAACTCTGTATGGGGCTGACATCAGCCGTCCTGCCTACAGCTGGTTTCCTGGAATGAGGCAAGAGGTATAGAAATGGGAGGGTTTTGTGAATACTTGTGTTCTGCTGCAAACTAGCCCATCACAACCAGATGGCCCACTGACCCCACACAATGGATGTGCTCACAGGCACATTAAGGGCGGGGACAGAAGATACCCTTCTGCTAGTTCAAAATCCATCCTCCAGAGAGACTAGGAATAAGCACGGCCAAGAGGTCTCAACACAGGTATAATCCACTTGATCTCATCGTCCCATGATGCTGGCGAGTCCCTTCATGCCTCCAGACCTCAGCTTCTCTGAGTACAAACTAAAGGGGTTGCGCGAGGGGAGGGGGGCGTCTGCTTCTTGGCTCTGACTCTCCATGGCTACTAATAGACACAAGGTATTGAGAGACACAGACCGTGACATCCACAACCACACCACCGTCCCAGCACAGGGACGAGTCACCACAGTGAGTCAGTGTGGCCAGCCCCACGCTCCCCTCTGCTTCAGCGACTTCGTCCCCACAACAACCTAGTCTACGGAGGAGGGAAGAGAGGCTCTGAGAGGTGACCTTCCCACGGCCACACTTCATGAATGATGGGCCAGGACTTGAACTTGGGGAGCCCTGCTTGCCTCCACACCTGTATTACTCCTTCTTTGGCCGGGGAACGCAGAAATTTTCCGGATTTGCAATAGATATTTCTACGTTGTTCTGTAGGGAAGCCAGATACATTTCTAAAGCCCTTTAGAAGGCCAAGAGTACAGTCATTCAGCATGGTGAAGGGTTAATCCCCCCACGTCCCCAAAAAACACACACTCTGTGTCTAAACCGCATCCAGAATCCAGACCTTTCCAGACCGAGGAGGAGAGGCTGCAAGGAGGACCGACGCCCCGTGGCACCCCCAACTCTGTGAAAAGTCGGAAGAGGCGGAAGAAAAAAAGAGTCGGGGAAAGGTTTACTCCCTCCCCCACTCAAGTTGGAAAGCAGGCAGAGAGAAAAAGAGATCAAACGCCACTAAAGGTCCCTCATGTCAACCTCTCCCTGTTTTAATTAAACAGCCAGTCCACACACCCACTTCCCTCTCCCTCAAAAATGCTTTGCACTCAGCAAGAGCCACTTCCCCGGCGGGCTGCAGTTAAGCCTTCAAACAAGCAGGAGCCTCAGGAAATGCCAGCCGCCCACAGGTGCGGGGCGCATCGGGGCCCCTCCCGCAACCCCGCACCCGGGCAGGAGGCTCACGAGACGGGCAGGCCGAGAAGCTCCAAGAACATTCCCCGGACGGTCCCCGGCGGGGCCACGACCCGCCAGCAGCACGCCTCCAGCTGCCATGACCCCCAGCAGGAGATGCATTTTCTGTGTTGATCCAGCCCGCTCCCGCATCCGTCCGCACAGATAAAACTCACATCTCACACGAGGCTCCTTACCCCTGTGACGGGCCAGGCATTCGGATTTTCTACTGTGTTTCTTCTCTCTCTCTCTCTCTCTCTCTTTTATTTTAAGCTGGTTGCAGCCTTCTGCATTACTCTCAGCCTCCGTGATGGCTGTATTTTGAAAACCTGACTGCTGGTGGATGGACACACCAGGTCCTCCAGATGAGGCCTGGTCTGCTGCATATCTCCTCATCGCTCCCAGGCCAAGGTCCCACGCTCCGCAAAGCTCAGGTGGTTTCTGAATGCCCCTTGTTTTTCTACGCCCCCGGGCTTTGCCCAAAGTCCCCGTGCAGCCCATCTGCTGATTTTTCCCTACACTTAGGACTGCCTCTATGAAGGCTTTGTGCCACCTGCTCTTGGCGAGCTCCTCTGTGTTCCATGGATCACGCCAGGCATGGCCATCCTGCGGGGACCGGGTAGGAGCCCTCCAGGGGCTGTTTCTGGGTCTCACAGATCCAAGTTTCTCCCCTGCATGCAGATGGAAAACGAGCAGGGAAAGAGGGGAGGACGGAAAGGGGAGGCAGGATTTGGACCTCCTCCGGGAACGGGTCCTCAGGAAGGAAAGAATTTATGGAGTGTCATTTCTGTGTCAAGAACCTTCCAGGCTTCCTAGAAAGAAGACCTCGGTTTTCAAAGTCAACACTGCCCGCAGCGGGCTGAATCTCCAGGTGGGGGTCTGATCCGTCCTGGAGGTGAGATGTCCAAGAAAGCCCTTGGTGATGGGCTTCCTGGGAAGAGAGAGAAGCAAGACCGCTGGGGCCTAACCCAGAAAGGCAGGAACGAGGCAGAGGCCTCAGAAATGGGAGATGGGAGGGAAG
This sequence comes from Mellivora capensis, assembly GCA_004024625.1. Taxonomy (NCBI): domain Eukaryota; kingdom Metazoa; phylum Chordata; class Mammalia; order Carnivora; family Mustelidae; genus Mellivora; species Mellivora capensis. The sequence continues at coordinate 14,514 of PISX010000608.1, forward strand.
CCGAAGAGAAGAAAAGGAACCCCCTCCCCAAAAGGGCCTGCATCCGTGAGGGGGACTGTGGATCGCCCTGTTTCTAGAGCAGTGTCTGCCCTTGAATCCAAAGAGTGCCCCCCCCCCCCCCCCCGCTGCCGGCCCCAGCCTTCTGTTAACAGGCCCTGGGCCTCACCGGGTTTTGTGAGCACTTGGAAAGAGTTCGATCCTTTCTACGACCTCATCACATCACGTCTTCAAGTTGGATATGATCATCTCCACTGGACAGACCAAGGCACTGGGGCCCAGGGCTCCAAACAGCCAACTCAAAGACAGTGAGTGTCTGGGAGTCAGCGGCACTCACCTCTCCGGGGAGAGGCACCGGGGAACTCAGGGCTGGCTCACGGCCCTCCCTTGCCCGGAAGAGGTTGCTGTTCCTCGTTGGGCTGGAATGCAAGTGGCAATAAAGGCTTTCTCATCAATTCACAAGGACAGAGAAAGCCTTGAGGGAAGAGAGGTAGGAAAGGAAGGGATTTAGACCTAGCAGGGAAAGCTTTGCTGGTGGGCCCGGCCTCAACAGGTGTTTTTTTAAAAAAAATTTTTTAGTTAATTATTAATTAAATTAAATTAAATTAATTAATTTATTTTAATTTTATTTATTTGAGAGACGGAGAGAGAAGGAGAGTAGGGGGAGGGGCAGAGGGAGAGACTCATCAAGGAGACTCCTCACTGAGCACAGATCCCAGCATAGGGCTCAATCTCAGGACTCTGGGATCCTGACCTGAGCCAAGACCAACACTCTTATGCGGAACCGACTGTGCCCTCCAGTTAACAGGCCCTGTGTCAAGAACCTTCCAGGCTTCCTAGAAAGAAGACCTCGGTTTTCAAAGTCAACACTGCCCGCAGCGGCACATTAAACGTTTCTATTAGGTGCGGGGAGAAGCAAAGATGCTTGGGCTACAGCTGCATCTGCCACCCTCATCCCTGCACGAGCCGGTCCTCGTGATGGCAGGGCGTTGCTTCTGGGTCGGAGGAGGTGGAGGGAGGCCGTTGTCAAGGGCCTCTCACGGAGACTGTCCTCGATCTCCAGGTGAGGTTGTGGACCCCGTTTCCACTCTGCCAAGGTGGAAAGAGGTGTTCACCCCTCTTTTCATGGTCGTCTCTAATGGCAAGCGTGTAAAAGTCGTTCTGAGCCAGTGGCCCTCGGCCTGGGTGGCACACGAGAAGCCCCTAGGGAGACCGACCTCACCCCAGTGAAGTCCGAATGTCTGGGGGTGGTACCCAGGCAACAGGTGTTAGAGTTCCCCCGGGCTGCTGCGCTGGTGGGCATGAAAGGCAAGCTAGAAGCTCTGTTCCTTCATTAGGGAAAAAAAAAGAAAGAAAGAAAGAAAGAAAGAAATGGAAGTGGCCAGAGCCTCTCTCCAGGCGAGGAACACAAAGCAGGAAAGGACTGGCTTCTCTTTGTGATCTTGGTCCAAAACTTCTTTTTCTCTTGCTGAGGGATTCTCCCAGCAACCTCCAAGCAACCAGCCAAGAGACACTGCCCTGAATTTTCAGTTCTCAGCTATAGAACAAAGAATTCCTTGAGATTTAAGAAGAGGCTTCACAGCTCCCTGGCCCCTAGGCTGCTAAGATCTGGAGTGAGAGTCCAGGCTGCCCCATCCCGAACACAGCGAGACTAGGAGCCTTGGAGCAGGGCTGTCGGGCTGGAAGCCTCCAAAAGCCACATCTCTGCTACCCCCAGCCACCCTGTTTGGACTCTAGAGAGAGCGCCCGGGAAAAAGGATGCTCCAGAAGGTAAAAGCCAGCAGCTCACCCCACAGGGCCCCTGCCCTGTGTGAGGATCTCAGGAAGTGAGTCATAGACCCCACCGCGATCCCTCCCTCCACTGGAGAGAAAGCTGCTTGAATGGCACTGGTGAGTGGGAATACCTCTGCTTGTCAATGCCAAGGTCTCTCAAGTCTCCTGCCCCCCCACCCCAGTTTGCTCCCTGGGGATGCTCATTCAAACAGGCATAACCCTAGCTTCTCTGAAGTCATCCTGAAGCCCCCTTGTGTTGAGGGGTTGGGAGGATAGGAAGTGAGTGTTTGCATTGGACTTGGGTCATGGCAATGGGGTGAAGGGGGAAGCGGCCATTTCATTCCACCTTTTCCACTCTCTCCAGCCTTGGCGGCAGGAAAGACTGAGCAGCAAACCAGAAAACACTGACCCCTCCAAGCCTTAGTTTGGGACTCTGCTAATCATCCTTCTCATTCCTGCAATTTTAATGGCCAACTCTTAACCGGGTCCCCAGCATTGGCCTCTCTGCATGCTCATTTCTCTTTGGGGTCTACCTGGCTGGACCCTGCATCTTCTTCCACCTCACTTGCTCTTTTGGGACCCTTACCTTCTGCTCATGCCCCAGTCCTTCCACTGGCAGTTCCGTCTGATGACTTCCCAGACCCAGGTCCCATGGACATTTCCACTCCTCTCACCCAATGTCTCAGCTGCCCTGAATTTTGCCTCCACACACTGTAGCTGTGGCCGTAGGGTTAAGAAGTTGCGTATAAGCACGTAGGTCTGGCACACGGGGCTCAAACATGTTCGCTCTCTTTCTCCCCACTCTGCCACCCCTCTTGAAGGTCGATAGTGTTGGGTATGCCTGGGAGCCTGGCGCTGGGTGGTTCAGCAGTGGCCAGAGAGGACTATGGAGGGAGGGAGATGCCAGGTAGGACAAACCAGCTTCTAGGCATTGGTTTGAGACCTGATGGAAGTGGCCATCCCTGGCCTCCCAGGGCTGCCCTCTTTAAAGACCACCCTCCTTGGGGTGGAAAGAGACAGTGAGATTGTCCCTTCTTCATCTCTCCATATGTACAATCAGAAATCAGGATGGGTGGGTCTTGAGATAGAAGTGACTTATCATGCCCCAATCTTCCCAGGGACTGACTGCTTTGATAAAGAGGCAACTTTTCCTTTTCTGTATCCTTTGGAGATTTGGGGTTACTTTGCAAGGGAGCCAGTAACCTGGTTTTTCAGTTGAAAGGATGGACAGCCCTGGAAGAAAACACCAACTAAGAAAGCAAAACACCTAAAAAAGTCAGACAAAGGAAAGATAACAAATGGCTAAATGCCTATTTTTTAAAAATTTAGTAAGAGAAACAGAAAAGATATTAGTGAATAGTTAAGAGGTCAGCTATGGAAATATTTCTAAGCATACACATATTAAGAACATATAATGTCCTTAATAGATATGAACAATTTTTAATGTAAAATTTCTCTACATTAAAAAAAAAAACAGGGGTAGAAAGAAAAATGTATACAATTACATAGATTAAAAAAACAAAATATTTGAGGGGCGCCTGGGTGGCTCAGTTGGCTAAGCATCTGACTCTTGATTTCAGGTCAGGTCATGCCCTCAGGGTTTGTGGGATAGAGCCCCACATTGGACTCTGTGCTATGTGGAACCTGCTTGAGATTCTCTCTCTCCCTCTCCCTCCACCTCTTCTCCCACCCCCACTGGCACACATGCACACATACTCTCTCTCGTTATCTAAAAAAAAAAAATTGCACATATATGACACACTTGATTATCTGTAATATATAAAGAGCTTTTATAAATCAATAAGGAAAAAACCCCCAGAAAATCCCAGTTAAAAAAAAAAGTTCAATGAACATAAACAAGTAATTTACAAATGAAGACATATATTGTAAAAAGTATATCCTATCAAGTAATTTAAAAAGTACAAACTAAAATAAAAGTGAAGTTTCACTTTTCCACACTTAGTTTACTGCCAGTTCTTAAAAATAAATAATATTGCTAAGAGTATGGGAAACAGAAACTCTGATTCAAAGCTAGTGAAAGTGCACAGTAGTACAACATTGCTGGTGGCAGTTTGTTAATATCAGTTAAACCCTTTATATCCTTTGACTTAACTTTTAGGAATGTCTCCTAAGAGAAAAATTAGAATTGTATGTGAGGATTTGCATATCAATATATTGGTCACAAAGTTCTTCGTGATATTTTAAAATTAAGAACAACCTAAGTATTTATAGATAGGGAATTGGTTTAATATAGCTTGACATAAAAATATTGGATAGAATATACAGCCACTAAAAATAATATTTTCTAAGAATATTTATGCACCTACAGAAATGCTCACAAAATAACGTTAATTAAAAAAAAAAATACAGGCCACAACACTTTATATGCATTGGAAGACAAATTTAGTTAAAAAAAGAAAAGAAATAAAAGCTAAAGGAGGTTGAAAAGCTATGCCCATCTCTGAGCCAAATACTTGGGCAGATGGATAGACCCTATAAGGGATCCCCCTAGATCTTTGGCCCACTCCCTTGACAGAGGAGGGAGGGCCTGTGATTGGCGGCCCACCAGAATCCCATGGTGTGGGGCAAGAAAGTTCCCCAAGGGAGGGACTGCTGCATAAACAAATATATCCACATGGTTGCAACTGAGGAAGGTGACTGTAGTGGTGGTTGCGGTGGGGGCGGGGGTGGGGCTGGGAAGAGGGACCCTGAGGGGGTGCCATCTGCCATGTTGGGATTCCCAATGGCAGTCTAACCAGGTGCTTAGCAACCTACAAAGCAGGGTACAAGAAACTAATTTTTTCACGTTTCCCAAAAGCTTTGAAATAAAAGAAAACCAGAAATTACTGATTTCCTTATTTTTATTTTGTAGCTTGGTATTATATTTATTTGACAGTTTAGTCTTATTTTTCTTTTGCTGATTCCTTCTATTCAATTTGTGGTTTAGTATTGTTTCTCTTTTGAACTAAATGTGGCAGGGAGAGGAGATGGGCACAGTCATAGCCTGACCCTCATTGTTACCCCGTGTCACCTCCAGAGTGCTGGGTGGGGCATGATCTCCAGCACACCCAGAGGAGGGGGCAGGAGCTCCATTCCTCCTACCTGGGGAGCCTAAGGGCAGGAAGGGAGGAGAGTGCCAAGGCTCTCAGACCAGAGCTCAGTACCCTCCAGAGGGCAAAGTGGGAACAGGGAGCCCAGATGGGGAGCTTGGGGCCCAGGGGACCCTGTGTCTGAGGAGACTCCAAGGAAACCAATAGATTCCCTGAAGCTTCCCTCCATGTCTTCAGTGTGGCTTTCATGCCACCACCACCCCGGGCCCCCCAGCCCACTGCCGCTGCCACAGGGTCCTGATGTGCTGGAAGCATTTAAGCGAGCTGGTGCAGCAGAGAAGACATGAGGGAAAACCTCCCAGATGGGGGTCAGAAAACCCAGGGTTCACACAATGACACACTTGTGTCCAGGCACTCTGGGTATGAGGCTTCATACCAGGAATTTATACTTAGAACTTCCTGTAACCCTCAAAGCATTCCTGTGAGGTTGGAATGGTTCCTCTCTTTCACAGAGTAAGGGAATTTCATCCAAAGTTTAGGGAAGGGAGGAAATAAACATTTATTAAGTACCTCCTGTGTACCAGACTTTATATTCTTTGCATATGTAGTTTTGACAGTCACCTGGTTTTTGCTTTGTTTTCTTTCTAAAACTGATCGACAAGGAAAGGAGGTACAGAGAAGAGCACATTATATAAGGTGAGTGGGGAAGGTGAGTTCAAATTCAAGTCTATGGAGCCTCAAAACTCACTTTCTTCTGCCTCCCTACTTATTAAGTAATTTACTCAGAGTCACCCAGCTAGTAGGATAAAAAAATAACCAGTAAAGTAGCTAACATTCACTGAGCACTTTCTATATGCCCATCTTGACATGGGACCTGCTATAGATCGTGTGTTTGTGTCCCTCCAAAATTCAGATGTTGAAATATAACCCTCAAGGTGATGGCATGAAGGGGTGAGGACTTCAGGAAGAGATTAGGTCATAAGGGTGGAGCCCTCATGAACAGGATCAGTGCCTTATAAAAGCGACCTGCCAAAGCTCCTTTGCCCCTTCCACCCTGCGAGGTGACAGCTAGATGCTGTCATCTCTGAACCAGAAAGTAGATACTCATTAGACACTGAATCTGCCAGTGCCTTGATCTTGGACTTCCGGCCTCCAGAACTGCGAGAGAGAGAGAGATGCTTGTTGTTTATAGAACACACCGTCTGTGATATTTTGTCAGCAGCCAGAACAGATGAAGACATAGTGTGTCATATAATCCTCACACTAACCCCCTGAAGAAGATTCTGTTCTATTCCTTCCCATGTCACAGATGAAGAAACAGATTCATAGAGAAGTACCCATGGCCACCTGGCTAGCAATGGCAGATCAGTTTCCTTAAGCTTGAAGCTCCCATCCTCTTTGCCACCTCTGGCCATCACCCCATGCCCCATTCCTTGTCAGTGCTTCCCCGAGGTCTTCAGGGCTAAGGTACAGTGGTGATGGGAAGTTGCCTCACATAGTAAGAGATGCACAGGGGTCTGCCATGTTGTCACTGTGGCCTGGACAGACTGCCATCCTCTCTCATGTGGGTCAATTCCCAAGGGCTGTTGCAATAAACTCCCACAAATCTCGTGGCTTGAAATAACAGGAGTTTAATTTCTCACAGTTCTGGTTTCCCAGAGTCCAACAACAGGGTGTCAGTAGACCATGTTCCCTCTTCTCCAAAAGTTCTAGATGGAGATTCATCTTTGTTTCTTCCAGGCTCTGATGGCTCCTTGCATTCATTGGCTTGTGGCTACATCAGTCCAATCTCTGTGCTTGCCTTCACATGATGCACTTCCCTGTGTCTCTGTGTGTCCAACTCCTCCTCCTTATTTAGACCCTGGTCATTGGATGCAGGGACCACTCTAAATCCAGGATGATTTCATCTCAAGATCCTTAACTAATTACATCTGTAAAGACCCTATTGCCAAAGAGGGCCACTTTCTAACTTTCTGGGCAGTTATGAATTTGGGAGGAACATTATGCCAGTTACCACACCATGGTTTTTTAGTTTGGCTTCAGTCCCTTTAAAGACGGTGGTCAGAATGATGCTCTTGACCAGGTGGGCACAAAAAAACCACTAACTCACTTGGATAATCCTTTTCCCTGCTCCCATGGATGAAGGATTTTCCAGGTTATCCTTGCCTTCCTTAGAGCAGTGCCTTCCTATAGCAAGATTCTCTGTCTAGACTGGATCCTGTGGCCAAACATTGCAGCACAGCTTTCTCCAAGCAGAATCCCCATCACCTCGGACTTTCCAGCAGCCTCTCCCTGCAACCCCAACCCTCATGTTGGCATTGCCCTCCACTGTCAGATGTCACACAGTAAAGAGCAGAGTTGGGGTATGAACCCAGAGTCAGATGCCAACCCTAGAAGCTTAAGGGGTGTCTTAATCTCAGTTGGTTAAGTGTCTGACTCATGTTTTCGGCCATCTGTCCCATTAAATGTTAAAATGCTATTGACCAAACCCACACTGGTTAGCATGAAATTTCTACCCTGGCTTATTCTGCGTGCTTCCGTCTTTCAGGCCTGTCCCCTTCATTCCAGTTCTTCATCCTGTTCCCAAAATTGTATGTCCATTTGCAAGTTCAGTTGACATGCAAAACTAAATCTTCAGCCCCAACTTATCTCTAAATTTCAGATTTAAAGCCATGCATTTCTAATTCCTGAAACTCAATGTCTTAAAAGAAATTCATTATTTTCTCATTTAATTCAGTGGAACTCAATAAACTAGAGTGATCAGACATTGTGCCATGAAAACAAATGGAAGACCATTTCCCATGAGGGATTCCCGGGAGCAAGATCTCCTGAGCCCATTGGTATGCTGGTAAGCCAGCTTTCCTAAAAAGAAAGCCCTGATTTGTAGTATTTGCCAATCTCCATGGTGTAAATAGTCCATGATGGCTGATTTCAAGCTTCTAACATAACATTACTGAACATGGATTTGGGACAAACGGCAGAGAATCAGCACTCGTGAGCTGGTTATGAGCCAGCTCCAACACACCACTGTATGACCTCACACACATACTGGGTTTTCTCCCAGTCACCCATTTTCAAATCTTAGAAGCATCCTTGACATTCTCCTCTCCCATTCACCCTCAGACCTAGTAAATCAGCAAATGTCATGACTTACAAACGAGGCCCTAAAATTCTTTGATGTAATCAGTTTTTAAAAAGAATTAAAAGCACATAGAAAAAAATAGCAAGATGGTAGAGACTTGAACCCAATCATGTTGATATTTACATGAAACATAAATGGTCCAAACATTCCAGTTAAGAGGCAGAAATTATCATCAAAATGGATTTTTTTTAAAAGACCCAATTATCTGTCATCTAAGAAACACACTTTAAATATAAAGATATAAATGAAAGATAAAAGTATGGAAAAAGATAAAACATGATAAGGAAAGCTAGCTGTATTGATATCAGACAAATGTAACTTTAGGACAAAGAATATTATCAGGGCTAAAGAGGGATATTTCCTAATGCTTTAAAGATCAGTTCATCAAGACATAGTAATCAAATGTGCATAAACTAACAAAATTAAAGCAGAAATAAAAGAAGTCCACCATTGTGCCTAGAGATTTTAAGCCTCTTTCTCAGAATTGGTAGAGCAAATAGAAAATCAGAAGATTTGAATAATGCTGTCAACCATATTGACCTAACTGACATTAATAGAACAATCTACCTGCCTTAGTGGGATACACATTATTTTCAAATGCACATGGAGCGTTCATCATGGTAGACCATTTGCTCATCGTAAGTCAGCTATGAATACATGTAAAAGGGTTGAAACCATACCTTCTATTTTCTGACAATAGAATTAAATAAAAAACAAAAGAGAAATATCTGGAAAATCCAGAAATATTGGGAAACTAAACAATATACTTCTAAGCAGCACGTGAATCAAAAAGAACTCCAAGGAGAAATTAGGAAAAATTTTGAACAAAATGATAAGGAAGATGAGCCTAATTCCAAATTCAGAAGACACGTCTAAAACAGTGCTTGGATGCAAATGTACAGCTTTAAATTCTTTACGATAGAAGAGAAGAAATCTCTAAAATCAACTAGTTAAGCTTCCAGCTTAAGAAACTAGAGAAAAAAGAGCAAATGAAGCAGAAGGAAGGAAATAGTGAAAATAAGAGCAGCAAAGAAATAGAAAATAGACTTACAATCAGATAATTCAATGAAACCAAAAGCTCATTCTTAGAAAATGTCAACAAAATTGTAAAACTCCAGCTGGACTAACCAAGGGGACAAAAAAAAAAAAAGAAAAAAAAGGAAAGAAGAATATGTAAATTATCATTATCAGGAATGAACAAGGGATATCATCACAAATCCTAGATAATAAAAGGATAATTAGAAAATATCATGAACAATGTTTTGTTGATTAATTCAACAACTTAGATAAAATGGACAAATTACTTGAAGGGCAAATTTACTGAAACTGACCCAAGAAGTAATAAGCATTCAGGAGGAGCCCTAATCTATTAAAGTAATTTAATTTCTCATAATTTAAAAAAAAAAATTCCCCAAAAGAGAACTTCGGGCCAAATGGCTGCACTGGTAAATTCAGTCAAACCCTTAAGGAAGTTATATGCCCATCTTTCATGAGTTTTTTTGGAAAATAGAAAAGGGACCACTTCTCAACTCATTAGTAATTAAAATCCAGCAATAATTAAAATGAATAACACATTATGACTGACTGGGGTTTATCCCAGAAACACTAGGCCGGTTTTTAACATTTAAAAATCAGCCAATGTGGGGACGCTGGGTGGCTCAGTTGGTTAAGCGGCTGCCTTCGGCTCAGGTCATGATCCCAGCGTCCTGGGATCAAGTCCCACATCGGGCTCCTTGCTCGGCAGGGAGCCTGCTTCTCCCTCTGCCTCTGCCTGCCTGTGCGCTCTCTCTCTCTCTCTCTCTGACAAATAAATAAATAAATAAAATCTTTAAAAAAAAATCAGCCAATGTGGGGGTGTCTGGCTGGCTCAGTTGGCAGAACATGTGACTCTTTTTTTTTTCTTTCAAAGATTGTATTCATTTGAGAGAGAGAGCAGAGTGCACACGTGGAGGGTGGAACAGAGGGAGAAGGAGAAGCAGACTCCCCACTGAGCAGGGAGGCAGATATAGGGCTTGAACTCAGGACTCCAGGATCATGACCTGAGCCAAAGGCAACGCTTAATGACTGAGCCATCCAGGTGCCCCCAAGCATGTGACTCTTGATTTCAGAATCTGAGTTCAAGCCCCATGCTGTAGAGATTACTAAAAAAAAAAAAAATTAAAAAAATAAATAAAGTAAAAAATAAAAATCAACCAATGTAAATCAACCTATTGATACAAGAAAGGGGGAAGAAATCAGATGGTCAAATCAACAGATGTGAAAAAAGAGCATTTGACAAAATAAAACTTACATTCATGCTAAGAACTCTGAGGAAACAGAAAGACAACGGAACATCTTCAATGTGATACAGAGCATCTACAGCAAACCTACCACCAATAGCATCAAACCTAATGATGAATGACTGAATACGTTGCACGTAAGATTGGAAATGAGCAAGGACATCTGATCTCATAACCTTTATTTAACATTTTATAGCAGGTGTAACGGGTCTGTGCCCAAAATGATTGTGTACATAGGAAATCTTTATAAAACTGTTTTTTGAAAGCTGACACAAAATGAGTGAATTCAGCAAAGGTGTACGCCACAAGGTCAAAATAAAAAATCAATTATATATCTATATGCTACCAAAGAATGCTTAGAAAATAACTTTTAGAAATGCCACTTATACTAACATTTTTTTAAAAACCCATGAGATACTTAGGAATAAATTTAACAAAATAGATCCAAAATATGTACACTGAGAACAGCAAAACAATTAATTAAAGAAGACCTGGGGAAGCCTAGGTGGCTCAGTGGGTTAACTGGTTAAGTGTTTGAGTCTTAGTTTTGGCTCAGGTCATGATCTCAAGGTCCTGGAATAGAGTCCCCTGTGTCAGGCTTCCTGCTCAGTGGGGAGCCTGCTTCTCACTCTCTTCTGCCCCTCCCCCAACTCATTCGCACTCTCTCTCTCTCTCAAGTAAATAAATAAATAAATAAATAAAATCTTAAAAGAGAGAGAGAGAGAAGACCTAAATAAATGATAAGATAGGCTGTGTTCATGGGTTGGAAGACTCAGTGTGGTTAAGTTGTTAGTTTTACCCAAATTGATCTATGGATTCAATTCAGTCCCAATAAAAATTCCAAGGCTTTTTAGTAGAAATTAACAAGCCAATTGTAAAATTTGTATAGAAATACAGAGACCTTAAACTAGCCAAAAACATTTTTTAAATGATTATTGAAGATGACAACATGGGAAGACTTACACTACCTGATTCCAAGACTTATTATAAGACTACAGTAATCAAGACAGTGTGGTATGACATAGAGAAAGATAAATTTATTAATAGAACAACTAGAGAGTCCAGAAATAGATCCAATAAAAAATGGATTTTTTAATGAGAATGCTGGAATAATTCAACAAGGAAGGAATAGCCATTTCAAAGATGATGCTGGAGGGGTGCCTGGGAGGTACAGTGGGTTAAGCGGCTGCCTTCGACTTAGGTCATGATCCCAGGGTCCTGGAATGGAGCCCCATATCGGGCTCCTGCTCAGTGGAAAGCCTGCTTCTCCCTCTCCCTCTTCCTGCTGCTCTGCCTACTTGCGCTCTCTCTCTATCTCTCTGTCAAATACATTTTTTAAAAAGATTAAAAAAAAAGATGCTAGAAAAACTGGATATCTACATGAGAAAAAAATGAACCTTAAATCTTACCTTACATCACAGACAAAAATTAACCCAACATCAATCACAGAGCTAAACTTTATAGAAATTAAAATCACACAAAAAAATTTTGGACAAGAAATAGGGAAAAAAAAACAACTTTTTTGACCTTGGTGGAGACAAAAGGTTTTTTAGAAAAACCATAAAATGCACAATCAAAAAAGAAGAAATGAATAAACTGAACTTCATTGAAATGGGGAAAAAAAAAGTGTTCTTCCAAAACACCATTAAAGAATTGAAAAAGGAAGCCAGGGACTGGTAGAAAACATTTCAAGTGCAAACATCTGACACGGGACTTGTATCCAGAATAGACAGAGAATGCTTAAAACTCAAAAATATGAAAACTGATAAAATGTTAAAAATAGGTAAAAGATGAGATCAACTATTTCTCCCCCAAGAAGATATATTCATGCCCAACAAGCACCCGAAAAGATGGCCAATGTCATTAGTCATCAGCGAAATGGAATGAGCCATATACACAGGCAGTGGAAGGTTCAGAATGAAAAAAGATCTGTCATTCCAACCGTAAAGAAGATGTGGATCAACAGGGACGCTCATCCATTTTCATACATTCTTAGTGGAAATAGAAAATGATCAAACAGCTTTGGAAAACAGTCTGGCAGTTTCTTATGAAGTTAAAAAAATATATAGACTTCCATTCAACTCCATGATTTCACTTCCTGCTGAAGAGGAGTATCAACTTACGTTCACACAGACCCATACACAGATGTTCCAGTGGACTAGCTCACAAATGCCCCACGTCGAAAACAACCCACATGTCCATCAGTAGGTGAACAGATAAACGAGTTGTGGTGCCTCCACACAGTGGACCAACGTTACACAATGAAAAGGAATTAACCATTCAGACACACAACTAATGGAGATGAATCCCCCTGGTTGGACTGAGCGAAAGAAGCTAGACAAGAAAGAGTACATAGGGTATGATTCACTCATGTGAAATTCTGGAATTCTCACTCGTGGATGACTTTGCCCTTCAGACGACATTTGGAAATATCTGGAAATAGTTTTGGTTTGTCACAAGTTGGCGTTGGCTACTGGCATCTGGTGAGTAGAGGCCAGAAAAGTTGCTACACATCAGCCCCACGACAAAGCATGACCTGACCCGAAACGTCCTTAGGGGTAACGTTGAAAATCCTTAGCTTGGAGGACAGAATGTGGATGGGCGATGTGGGGGTTGGGGGTGAGAGAGGAAAGGTTGCCTGCAAAGAAGTGACGAAAATGATTTATATTCTGATTGTGGTCAAATGAAACAGTGTATTTTATGGAACCTATACCTCAGGAATATTGATTTTTTTTTTTTATTAGATAGATAGAGAGAGAGAGCATGTAGGGGGTGGGAAAGGAGCAGATGGGCAGGGAGAGGGACAAGAGACTCTGCACTGGGCACAGAGCCCAATGCAGGGCTTGATCCCAGCACCCTGAGATCATGACCTGAGCCAAAACCAAGAGTCAGATGCTTAACCACTTAACCAACTGAGCCACTCAGGTGTCCCTTGAATCCTTGTTTTTTTTTTATTAAAAGTGAGAAAGATGGAACAAAGAAAGGAGCAAGAACAAAGAAGTCCCTTGGTCAGTCCATAGTATTATAACTTCACAAACATCCGTACGTGTGTATGTGGACACATACCCACAGTGATTTCTCTGCATGCAGGCCATTTGCAAGGTGCCTGACGCAAAGAGATATATAATGAGTGTTAATAACAGTCACCCTGAACCCCACACTCTTTACACTTTCATCTTTCATCTCTATCTACACCTGTCAGCGTGGGGTTTTTTTTTTAAGATTTTATTTATTTGACAGAGAGAGAAAGAGAGATCACAAGTAGGCAGAGAGGCAGGAAGAGAGATGGGGGGAAGCAGGCTCCCTGCTAGTCAGAGAGCCCGACGCAGAGCTCGATCCCAGGACCCTGAGACCATGACCTGAGCCGAAGGCAGAGGCTTAACCCACTGAGCCACCCAGGCGCCCTGACACCTGTCAGTGTTTTCATAAAGCAAAAGTCTCCTTAACCTTTCAGCTTAGGGTGCCATCTTTTGGAACAAAGGCCTCGTGGAGAGAAGGTAGCTTCTATGGTGATGATCCCATGAGTAGTCAATCTGGAGCCTGTTTCAGTGGTCTCCCTGAACTAGCTCTTTCCATCTAAAATCAGCAGCGGTGGCAGCGTTTACACCAGGGTAATTGGCAAATGCTACAGATCAGGGCTCGTTCCCCAAGAACTGGTGGTTGGACTGTTGGCCAGTGCACCATTACCTCTGACTCAGAAAGAGAAGAAATTCATACCAAAGAGAGAATGCACATGGGTGTGAACATGGACCTTGTGGTTTGGAATTCGTGATTTTTCCTCTTATGTCATCAACACAATTGCAACTGCCCTGGAGATCCATTTTCTTGTAGAACAAGGGGGGTAGGAGGCGGAGCCTGGATACAGGCCATGCATGCTTCATGAATGATTGATTGATGGATTGGTTGATTTTTACAGAGTAGAGGCAGAGGGAGAGGAAGAAGCAGACTCCAACTGAGCAGGACCAGGTTCAGGTCCTGACCCCAGGACCTTGAGGTCATGACCTGAGCCAAAACCAAGAGTCAGAGCTTAACCACTGAATGCACTGAGCCACCCAAGCGACCCCATACGGTGGTTTGAAAGAAAATAGTACTCGAGCATAGGGAGCACAGGTTAAGCACAACAAAATGTTTATATTGGGGATAAAGCTAAATGGGGGGTACTCTGTTGAGTGAGATCTTGGGCCACGACCTCAGAGGAATGGCAGAGAAACCCTAATTGAAAGGAGGGTCTGGTGAGGGCTTCCTATAGATACACTTTCCAGGGGGTCAGGATCCTGCAAGAAACCTGAGCCTTGAGCATGAGAAGCCAGAAGTAAGTGCTCTAGGGTGAGCTCACACCCCCTGTGGGGCATCTGACACCTTACTGGGGTGGGGGGGGAGGGGGGACTGGTTTTCCAAACCAATAAGGCCAGAGAGGAAGGAGGGAAACATTTTCCAGAGACCAGAGTCTCTGGTGAGTGGTAGTTCTGTCCTGAGCTGCCTCTGGCTTTCTGGGTGCTGGCCTGGCCCGAGAGAGAAGCTCACTTACTTCCCTCTGGCACATGGAACAAGGAGACGAACCAGGTACCCCAAGCTCAGCTCAGTCAGAATCAGCAACACTGAGGCCCGGAGGCAGGAGCCAGAGGTTCCTGGGGTTTGAAAGCGCTCCTAGAATTTATTTAAATCACCTTTAAAATGTAATTTTTTCCCCCCCTCATCCAGGAACAGTAGGAGGTCAGTGTAAGATACTGGTCCACGTCTCTGAGCTTGGAAATCAAGCCTGGAAAACCGAAGGCCTTCTCGGAGCCCCTTCTGAGGGTGGGTGCTGGTGACAACCCCCCTCCGTCACTCTGGGAAACAAGGAAGAGCAGAGGGGAACTCCCCTTCCAGTAGCCCTGCTGGGAACTCCTGGGACCCGGGATCAGGGTCATCAGCAGCTCTGCATCCCCTCCCCCACCCCAAGCAGTGCAGGGGGCCCAGCAACCTGCTCTCCTGGATGGGACGGGGTGAGGACAGACCTCTCTCTTTCTGCCACCATCACCCTCTGATAGTGGGATTTTAAGAACTTGATCAAAAAAAAATAAATTAAAAAAAAATAAGAAAAGCAAGCAAGCACAAAAGAGGGGGCTGGGGGTGGGGGTGGGGAACCCTAGGTAAAAATCAATGAAGCCTGTAAATCTTCCACACTGAAAAAGTCTGCATTTCTCTGTTGTCTTTGGGAACCCGCTGAATGGCTGGGAAACTGTTTTTAATAAACAAGAGTTCAAACGCTGAGGCTCCATTGCCAGTAGTCACGCCTTAAACTCTAAACTTTACATGAAAACCCTACCAGTCCCTTTGAACTCGCCTTCCCTCCCCGGCGGAGCATTCCAGTGTTTATGCATTTTTTGAGATTGCTGGCAGGATTGCTTTGAATACTTTCCCTCTCTTTAGCAACCTCCTCCCTTCAGAACCCATTAATGCCCCACTCAGCAACATCAAGGTATTGCTTTGAAGTCCCTTCTGGCTACGGGCCGCTCACACTCTTTGGTTACTGTGCAATCAAATAATTAAATGGATTCTCAGGAAAAAAAAAAAATCATTCTTTTCCTTGGTAATTAAACACTCCAGGTTGGACAGGAGTGCTGGGTTGCCAAGGGAGTGAGGATCTTTAAAGACTCGGAGCCCAGAATTCTTTGCTCGTGACCCCCAGGGGAGAAAAATAATAACAGGAGAGTCAGCTCCGTGCTCACTTCCCTTCTGCGCCCAGGGCTCTCTGGGTCTCAGGACCTCCCTTCTGAGAGTGGGGGTGGGGGGCATCCCCGCCAGGAGAGTTCCTTTTTGGGGTGGGGGATGGCCAGGGCTGTGGGGCATCTCTGGAACAAGCCCGTGAGGGATTGTAGCTGCTAGAGGACAGGGATGGGCTCACCTCCATCCCACTGGGGTGTGGGGTGGGGGACAGACTGGGGAGGGTCAGAGCAGGAGGGGGAGAAGCAGGAAAGGGAGGATAAAGAGGGATGGAGGGAGAGATTGGGAGAGGCTAGGGAGCTGGACCGGGGAAGGACCAGTTGGAGGAGAGAAGGGGGAGAAACAGGGCCCAAGAGGGGGAGAAGTGAGGAGGAAGTAGAGAGGGGGAATGGAGGGGACTCAGGAGGAGTGGGCAGGAAAGGGGAGGGAAGGTAAACATAGGGGAGGGGAGGGGAAGCGGACCAGGAGGGGCGGAAGGTCTGCTACTGCACCTGGTTCGGTGGGGTCTCTCTCGGGCCTCCAGCAGGGTTAGCTTCTCCCAGATCAAAGCCCCCACCCACCACCCAACCCCCACCCCCACCCCTACCTCAGCTGGGGCACAGTCCAGCCCTGAAAGACCCCAGTTTCTCCTGGCCACCGGCTCCACTTGGAGACCTCCACTGTCCCCCCTTCTCGCCCACCTTCTTGCCTCTCCCAGGACTGCCCACCCTTCCATTATTCTCCTGATCATCCCCAGGACCCTGCATGTCCCAGCCTGGAAGGGGCCTTGCTCTGGACAGCCTAAGTAGAGGTGGCTCTCCTCTGGGCCTCCGGACAAGCTCTATGTGGGCACTCCTCACACTGAAGTTTAATGTCTCAACCTGGTGTTAATCCAGTTGGGGGCCATGTCTTCATTGTCTCTACTCCCCCACCCCCTGCCCTGGTGCAATGTGCATGGTACCTCCCAGTGAGTGTTGGTGATGAGGACATTCAGCAGAGACCAGGGAACATGAGCTTGGGTCCCAAAGGTCACATTACATAAAGGCCATTATATAACCTGAGGCTTTGCTTGCTAGCATCTAAACGTGACGTTTTCCAGAACTTAAACTTGAAGTATCTCTTCATCACTCCCTCTGTTTCTCAAGTCCACAGTTTCTCCTCTCGAATCTCTTTCCTGCCATTTCAGGCCATGTAATGCATAGACCTAAAACCCCAGGAGCTTGGGCTCTCTGACTTCCAAACAGGCCTTGAGAACAAACCCTTCCCTCCTCTAGGACAGCGGCTGTATTATTAGTCAGAATTCTTTTGGTTGAGTATGACAAAAACCTGTCAAGTTGACTTAAGAAAAAAACAGATGACAGGATTTGCTGGCTCACAAGGCTGGGCTCTTGGGCAGCTGAATCTGGGGATCCAAGGGATGCTGACAAGACTTGGTTGATCCTTCTCTCTGTCCCCACCCCTCCATCTTGTGGCTCTGGATTTCTCTGTTGGGTTCAACAGCAGATAAGCGTTCTCCACTTCTTGGCCTCCAGAAGCTCCAAGATTTTGTCCTATCATTTCAGAAGCCCTAGTAGACAGAGAGCAGCTCATTCTCCAAAGGCGTGGCACAAGTCCCATGGTTCATTGGCC
Source organism: Mellivora capensis (assembly GCA_004024625.1). Classification (NCBI taxonomy): domain Eukaryota; kingdom Metazoa; phylum Chordata; class Mammalia; order Carnivora; family Mustelidae; genus Mellivora; species Mellivora capensis. The sequence continues at coordinate 32,069 of PISX010000608.1, forward strand.
CAACTTAAGTTGTCTCATTGGACCGACTTAAGTCACATGTCCATCCCTGAGCCACCCATGATAGCCAACGTGATGGAGTATATTAATTGGCCAGACCAGGTGCCATTTTGGGGGCTCCCCAAAGGAAAACCAAGGTGCTGTTATCTGGAGATGAAAACATGGATGTTGGACCGAATAAAATTACAAATGACCTCCGCAAGGACAAATCTCACTGGTGTCATTTATGGCAGTTCTTGGAAGGCGGTGACGGGGGGAAAACACTGCGTGTTGGAGGCAAAGGCGTGGAGATAAACCGGGACAAGAAACAAGACCTCATCAGACGTGCAAAGGAGGGAGAGGAACAATGGAATTTGACAATCAGCAGAGGAATCAAGCAGGTGGGATCCAGGAGCGGGACCTCCCAACACAGAAGGCACAGTGAGGGCAGGAATTCCAAGCTGTTCTTTCTGGGTCCAGAACGTATTCTACAGTTCCTACAGAGTCCGGAGCCTGTTCCAGCTTCACCTGCCTCTCTGGCCTCCAGGTAGGAGAGGTTGTGCTCTGCCTCTTGTTGGAAAAGGAGGTTCGGCTGGAGGGATCGAGACAGATCAGCTCAGTGACCAGGGAAGTTCGCAGAGACGGCCAACAGCTTCGCTCGAAACAATGGAAGTACTCGCACAGCACGTGTCGACGTTTACCCCGGAAAGTTAGAAGACGCTCAGAACAATTTACTGAGCAAGAGCGTGTGCCGTGTATCAGAAGGAAATACACCCAAATAATTATTAAGTGGCATCTCGGGGTAGTGGGATTACAGGCGGATTTCTTTGTCTTGTGTGTAATTCTGTGCATCTTTCAAATTCTTTCTACCGTGACTATTTTTGTCGGGGGAGGGGAAAGGGGAAAAAACTCGGAGGTGCTCATGTCGAAACCCTGTACAAGCCAATGTTTTCCTACCATAATCCACTCTTCCATTTAATTCATTTTCTCACTGTCTCTCTGTCTCTCACCCTGAGGACTGTCCCTCCGTCTGGATAATTGGCCTCTGGCTGACTGGGAAGCAGGTGGCCCAAGCAGCTCTGTCCCCTCAAGTGAGGTTGGGGAGGGGGGGTTCTCTGCTTCGCTGGGAGGGGCTGGTTCCCACTGAGCCTGGCCAGGGAGAGAGGGCTAGGCTCAGATGGAAGACAGCTGTGCCCCACCCCCGGCGCATGCCCCTCCCCCTTCTCTCGCCCCCTGGGCTTTTTGGGCTGGATGAATGAACAAACAACAAAGGCCTGTGGCCATCTCCGGCCTGGCCGCCAGGAAGTGGGTGGCATCTGGAGGACGCTGCAGCCCAAACCTTTTATACTGACAAACCATGTTGATCAGAAGACTAATAGCTCCTTGCTGTCTTCAGCCTGCCAAGTGCTTGACAATGACTCAGAAATCATTTGTCTTGATTGCCACAAGAGATTTTACTTACCCTCGTGCGAACAGGCGTCCAGGCGCCCACTGCCCGGTTGGGGATGGGAGCTGAGGGTCAGTTAATCAAGGAACGTCCCTGCCAAGACACAACCCCCCCCCCCCAACTACAAGACCATTAGACCTACGCCTGTATCACCGCCACCACCCAACAACGACCTGGGAGCTGATCCCTTCCTTTTGGGATCACAAGCCTGTGCCACACTCGGGCTCCCGGGGAGGAACAGATTTGGACAGCTCGTCTAGTAAGAATGCCAGCTTCCAGGCCAGAAGAGGTCCAAAAGCCATGGAAAGTGTAATGGAAGCCGAAGAGTGTGGAGGAGTGTGGATGGAGTGTGCCCAGGAGAATGGGCTTAGTCTGCTCCGCTCTGGCAGGGAGGATGTAGTGACGTTGGGGCGCAGGGGTGGGGGGAGCGGTGAAGGGACAAGGGAGACCTTGCGCGTGGTCATGGTGCATATCTCCTTCAGGTGATCGTGGAAGTGCTTCTCGTTGAAAGATTTGTGCTTCTCTTTTCTTGTTAGGACAGACAAAATGCTGGGAGTCACGATGTGACCCGCCAGGAGACAGATTCCGCCCTAAGTATTTGTTGTGGGTTGAACTGTGTCCTTCATGCTTTGTTCCAGCAGTCCCAAATGGGTAGGACCTTCTCACAGAAAGTGAGTTCATACAAGGTGCTCAGAGGAGGTTTGCTTAAGGAGTTAACAAATGCAATAGATTGAGCCCTTGGTCATGACCTCCTGACATCCCGCAGAGCTCACCTGCCCAAGGACTGCGTACAGAGATGCCGCCAGGGGCACAGCCCTGTTATCAGGATCCAGGGGCTAGTGGCAGGACACTGCGAAGGGGAGCCTGGACCTGTCTCCCAGCTTCACCCCTCTCAGTTCCTGGGATTCTGGGAACAGATGTCCATGGGGCTGTCATGAAACCCCGTGGCTCTGTGACTCCGCTTGTGGGCGAACAAACACCAAAGGAAAACGCCTCCCTCTCCTCATGAGCAAATCTGAAGCCACGTGGAACCTGGACACAAAGCAGTCTGGAGAATGAGGGTTTAGCTTTCCAGTAGAAGAAAGCACATGAGAAGCGGAGAGGAAGGAAGGTGGAGGGGACAATTCGAAAGCATCTACCGCAGCTGGACTCTCCAGGTTAAATGCCAGATGCCCAGTAAAGTCTGAATTTCAGATAAACAGGTAGATTTCTTGTATAAGGACGCCCCCACTACTGCATGGGACATACTTAGAGTGAAAGATTATTCATCATTTATAGGAAATTTGAATTTAATTGAGCATCCTATATTTTAATTTACTAAATGGGGCAACTCTAACCACAACACCGTTCATGGCCGGTTTCCAGCGTCTTCTTGTTGAGATCACTGGGAGACGGTGGGAGAGAAGGCCAACCTCAATGCCTGTGACCATCGGCTTCTCCGCTGATCCCTTCCATGCACCGTGTCTGATACACACAGCATGAGAGGCTCAGGGGCTCCCAACAACACAGTTTGGTCCAAAGTTGAGTTTGGGGAAATGGAGCAAAATCGGATGGTGGGTTAAGAAGGGTTGTGTGTGGGGCGCCTGGGTGGCTCAGTGGGTTAAAGCCTCTGCCTTCGGCTCAGGTCATGATCCCAGGGTCCTGGGATCGAGCCCCACATCGGGCTCTCTGCTCAGCAAGGAGCCTGCTTCCTCCTCTCTCTGCCTGCCTTTCTGCCTACTCTCGTGATTTCTGTCTGTCAAATAAATAAATGAAATCTTTTTTAAAAAAAAAAAAAGGGTTGTGTGTGGTCACAGGATGTCTGGAGAAGCCTTACCCGGCACTCTCTGTATCACCCAGGGTGACTTTTCATCTGTAAAGCTCTTTCTTTCTTTCTTTCTTTCTTTTAAAGACATCATTTTTAAGTCATGTCTACACCCATTGTGGGGCTTGAACTCACAACCCCAAGATCAAGAGTTGTATGCTCCACGAACTGAGCCAGCCAGGCGCCCCTATCTGTAGAGCTCTTGTACATCAAAGTGTGAGCCACAGACCCTGTTCTCAAACTCAGGGGAGGAGGAAGGGAAAAATAGAAGTGACCATAGGCTGAGCACCGGAGAAAGTCAGGGTCCCCCGGGATTCTGGAGGGGAGGCAGGGGTGAGGGCAGGGAAAGGGCCTGGTGAGAGAAAAGAGGGAAAGGGCCAAGCAGAGTCAGGGATAAAGACTAGACAGTGGGGGGCGGGGGGACGCCTGGGTGGCTCAGTGGGTTAAAGCCTCTGCCTTCGGCTCAGGTCATGAACCCAGGGTCCTGGGATCGAGCCCCGCATCGGGCTCTCTGCTCAGCAAGGAGCCTGCTTCCCCTCTCTCACTCTGCCTGCCTCTCTGCCTACTTGTGATCTCTCTCTGTCAAAAAAAAAAAAAAAAAAGACTAGACAGTGAGGATCAGCAGGCGATCACGGCAGCTGACGTGTTTAAGGCCGGACTCACCGCCAGGAGCTGCACACACCTTAGCAGCTTTCATCAGCCCCGGGAAGGATGCTCGTGGCTCTGCTCAGTGTACAAAGAGGCAAACCCAGGTAGAGGGACATTTATGCTCAAGGCGACCCGGCTTGAAAAGGGAGATCATACCAGAAAGGCAGGCTTGGATCCAGTTGAGGAGCGTCTTGGCTATCCAGGCTTGAATTTTACGTGGGTGGCATAACCATGGCTCGAAGGCCAACCGTGAGCAAGAAACTGGAGAGTCGGAGACAAGCCAGTGTCTCAGACCGCCGGGCAGGAAGGGGCCGAAGCCCTAAAAAGGAACTTTGATCCACAAATTCTACTTGGAAAACCTTTATCCTAATAATTAAAGACCATTTAGTGATGAGTACCGAGGGAGTGCTTAGTTAGAAAGATTTCATCACAACGTGACTTATAATTGCAGAATTGGTAAGCTGTATAAATGTCCAGCCAGAAGTGATTAGTTAAATAAATGCAGCCATCATTCAGGCCATGTTGTGGAGCAAAGCAGAAGAATATTATTTTTTAAAAAGATTTTTTTATTTGACAGAGAGACAGAGATCACAAGTAGGCAGAGAGGTGGGGGGGAAGCAGGCTCCCTGCTGAGCGGAGAGTGGAATGCGGGGCTCAATCCCAGGACCCTGAGATCATGACCTGAGCCGAAGGCAGAGGCTTTAACCCACTGAGCCACCCGGGCGCCCCAGGACCTCTGACATTTAAGTCAAGACCTGAAGGCTGAAAGGCGGACAACCTCAGGAAGAGCTGAGGAAGAGGGTGTTCCCCGAAGAGGGAACAGCATATGCAAAGACTCTGAGCAGAACTTAAAGGTTAGTGTGGTTGAAGCACAGGGATTTTATGTTTTCAGAACTGGGCGCTATCCAGGGGGAGGACCCCTCCTCTCCTGGGACAAGCCATAGAATACAGTAGAGGCTCAGTCTCATAGCAGATTTTTAGAAAACCGAGTTGATGATGTGGACTAATGATGCTAAGGAAGGTGTGAATCCCTCTTTTAAATCATCTATATTGGGGCGCCTGGGTGGCTCAGTCGTTAAGCGTCTGGCTTCGGCTCAGGTCATGATCCCAGAGTCCTGGGATCGAGCCCCGCATCGGGTTCCCTGCTTGGCAGGAAGCCTGCTTCTCCCTCTCCCACTCCCCCTGCTTGTGTTCCCTCTCTCGTTGTGTCTTTCTCTCTCAAATAAATAAATAAAATCTTTTTTAAAAAAATTAAGTAAATAAATCATCTATATTATTTGGAGAGTTCCTGTAAAATCAGATGATTTATTAAAGGTTAAAAAAAAAGGGAGTGCTTTTCCTTACTGAAAAGAACAATAAGGAAAACCAACAACAACAAATATAACCTAATTCTTCAAATAGACTGGAGTATTTTCTTTGGGATAATTGCTAATTTCCTTCTTTAACAGCACAACCACAATCCCATCATATTTTGGGGTAGGGGGAGAGTAGAACAGGATCCTTTTCCCAAAACCCCACATTTCAAGCCTCTCTACATGAACTCTCCCTAGGTGAGAGTCCATACAGAATGTCTAAGTATTGTATAAAGTCATAGATTTAATGAAAATTTAAAGATGTTCTGGGGCCAAGCCGCCTACCAGCCCATTTGCCCACCACCTTCTTGGTTCTGTGCCAAGGGCAAGGGAAGCAGGACGCCAGAGCCCAGATGCTGCAGCAGGAACGGGGTGGGATGTTATTTCCAAATGAGGAGCTAATAACACAGGCCCTAAGAATGGAACCAAAGTACCTCAAGACCCAGAGTGAGATCCTAAGGCTCCGCACCTCACTCGCTGTTGTAGCAGCACTGGAAGTGAGCACAGTGATTATCCCCACTTAGTAGAGGCAGAAACTGTGCCCCCACCCCAGTCTGCACCCCACTCTGATTAGCTGGTTAACAATTAATCTGAGAAATAAGGCCAGAGCACAAGGAAGCACCAGGGAATGAGCACTAAGTGGGTGAATCGGACTGGAAGTTGGAGTTCAGGAAGAGGGAGATCCAGGAGCACCTGAGCAAGTGCAACTCCTTCGGGAGAGGCCAGATTGGCGCAGGTCCTGTCCAGTCAGTAGGGCTGGGGTGGACGGCTGCTGGAGCAGGGGCAGAGTGTTTCTGAAGGGCTGGGTTGGGTCATAAATGATTGGGGGGGGGCAGGGAAGAAAGAGCAGATAGCCAAACCATGTTTTAGCTTTTCCTTTTGAGTCATAGATCCCTTTAAGAATCTCATAAGACTAATGACCCTTTCCTCAGAGAAAGAAGCAGCTGATTCCACAATGTCGAGGGTTGAGAAACCCCAGCAGCACCCCTTCCACCTCAGCAGCCCATCCGGGCCAGGTGAAGTGGGCCTGATTGTTAAAATGCAAGCACCTGGCCCTGATTGTTAAAATGCAAGAGGCAGGGACGCCTGGGTGGTTCAGTGGGTTAAGCCTCTGCCATCGCTCGGGTCATGATCTCAGGGTCCTGGGATTGAGCCCCGCATCGGGCTCTCTGCTCAGCAGGGAGCCTGCTTCCTCCTCTCTCTCTGCCTGCCTCTCTGCCTACTTGTGATCTCTGTCTGTCAAATAAATAAAATTTAAAAAAAAAATGCAAGAGGCAGAGAAACGGGCCCTCTCAGCAGAACTGCAGACGTGGTGGTCCATCTTCTGGGCTGGCGCACTTTCTCACAGATGCCCAAGGTCCCCTAGACTTGAGCCCAGGTTTGTCTGAGCCCCTGGTTTTAGCCCATTATTCTCATGGGATGAATCAAAAGGCCTGTAGATAAATGCCTCTCACATCCCACCCACACCAGGTTCAATGTCTGTCTTTCAGGTTCGAAAGAACCTTTGCTGTAAGCCCCCGTTGCAGCTGGGAGGGGAGGGTGCAGCAAGCCCCATCGTTAGGACCAAGATCAAGGACTCCTGTGGCCTGGTGCCCCGTTCCCTGCCTCCTAACCTGGGCGCCCGGAGGCTGGCCAGTTCCAGCCAGCCCCTGACCCGGGCCCCCCCCCCACCGCCGCCAGAGCCCTGGCCTTACCCTACCCTGTCCACCGCACATGTTCCAATGGGGACAGAAAGCAGCCAGATTTGCAGCAGACCCCACCGCGGGAAAACTCCAAGAAGCCAAGTCCTACAGACCCTTTCTTTCTAAAATGGGCCCATTAGAGGACTCTTTTAAGGTAGATAGACCTGCTCTCCCAGGTCAGAAACACAGCCCGACTTCCCAGGTCTCGGCGCACCAGGAGGTACCCCAAGCCTGTTGACTGAAGGGCCGTCAGCGGACCTCTGTGGTCCAGCGAACCATGTGGTTTTCTTGCTGACCCACATCTTTCCCCCGGCCTCCTTTCCAGCACGGACCCTCAATAAGGCCAGGCCTCTTGCTGAAGGCATCACCTGAGGCCACTGTGAAGGCCACAGAGAGGGTGGCTGGTTAGCACTGAGCTCAAAGCTCATCAGCTCCACTGGCCTTTCTGGACCCATGTGCCATTTTCCGGATGTTTTCTCCCAGTATTCCTGGGACTACCCCATCTCCACTCCTTATCTCATGGACCTACCTGGCCAGATGCGACCCGCCTTCAAGGAAGAGGTGAAAGGAGGTGGTGGGGGGTGGGGGGGGGCGGGGAACGTCGGAGGAAGCGGTCTATAGCCTGCCCGAGAACGAGAAAATCCTCAGCAAGCTAATCTGGCGATGTGAAGACAGGGTTCTTCAAAACGCCAGGGCGGGCCACGTTGGGGGAAAAGAGGTCCGGGTCAGTCGGAGGCGGGCTCTAGCGAGGTGGGCAATCTGGCACAGGGGTTCACACACAGAAGGCTGCCTCTGCCCTGCTCCCGCCCCAGGGGACTCAGAGACAAGGCCAACGTTTTGAAAAATATAAAATTTTAATAAAGGCTACATCTCTTAATTACAATAATTATTGTACCAAGTAATTTTCCTTAAATGAACTCTTTATAATGCATAATTTACAGTATAAGTAGAACAAAATGCCATGGCAAAAGTCATTGAGTACAAGACTTGTAATAAAAAGGCATAAAATATATTTATACATAAACCCCTTTCAAAAAACAAGGGAAAGTCGGAGCCCTCAATATAGGGCGACACACGGAGCGGGACGCCGTGCAGGTACAGGTACTGTACTGATTTCAAGTCAAGCACTAGAGATAGTGGATTAACACTCTTCTGTCGTACAATATATACAGGTAACTGGCAAACAGAATGTACAGATTAACTTAACACGAAAACCCGAACATCAAAATGAAGGTGTCTGGAGGAAAGGGTGCTGCTAGGTCTTCCCACAACTGTCTGCTTCTTTGCAGGGTAAGGAGGGGGGCGGGGGGGGGTTTCCCAGAAGGGCGGTGGTCCAAAGACACACAAAAAAACAAACCCAACCAACCCAAACTCCAAGGAATTGTCTCAACGCAAGCGCGAGTTAAACTCCAAGGTTCTAGCGGGCCTCGGCTGTTGGAGTTAGGAGTTACCGAGGAAATCTGGGGTCCCCAAAATGAAGCTCCCACCCCACCTCCCGCCCCACAGTGGATCCCATCCCACACGATGACCCCCAAATGGCGGTGACGTTGCAACATAAGTCAGTCCTCAAGACCTTTACGACAAAACAGAGCAGCACAGAAAGAAAATGCACCAATTTTCTGCGTGTGTCAATGGTAGGGCACCATATTAAAAAGTCTATCTTCACTTGGAGAAATGCAGGGCAAAGCACAGTAATTCCCCCTTTAATGAAGAAATCACGAATGCACCCCTAGCTCAACTCTCAAGTTTGGACAGGACGATGAAAACGTCCCCTCTCCCCCGTCCGTGTTTAAAGCAGCATATCCATTAACTGGGGGGGGTAGGGGGTGGGGGGAGGGCAGGGAGGAATCAATTGTTCAATAAATAGCAGGAAGGGCTCCTGTTCAGGGAAGCTATACACAGTCCTCAGTTTGTGGGTTTCAGATCCCCAGGCGGTCATATACTACCTACGCGTGGCAGTCTCTCCAATACAGCCAGCATTTCAATAGCCAAGAGTGGTCATGTTTTTAATAAATAGTTCAGGCTTTTCTTATCTCAGTACCCAGCTCGTGAATAATGAAAACCAACCTCCCCACCCTCCCCAAGTGGCCAGTGGCCAATTCTTCCCGAGAATTTTGTCTTCTTCATTGGTTTAGTTTTCCTTCAAAACATCTCAACGCCGTCTGTCATGGCCAAGGCCGGTGGCGCGGGCAGCCCCGTAGTCCCACCAGGGCCCGACCCCCACCGAGGCTCAGTCGATCCTCTCCACCTTCCCCAGGATCCTGCCTTCGTACATGGGGAGCACCGCCTCATCGTCCCAGATCTCCTCAAACACGGCTCCGCAGGCAAACTCGTCGCTTGCTTTTTTGAAGTAATACCTTAAAAGGAAAACCCAGAGAGTGTCTTGGTGAAAAGTGCGTTTTTCTACTTTGCTTAGGAGAAAGGCGAGACGAGACGTCAGCCCGGAGGATGGAGGGGTCCTGAGGGTGCTGCTGCGGCAGGTGTGCACGGGGACCCTGGCGGCGGGGGGCGCAATGGGGTCACCCAGGACACGCCCGGGGAGCACAGGGCCAGGCGGCCTCCCGCGCAGTCTTCCACCCAGAACGCTTAGGCCAACCTGCAACTGGCAGCGCCGCACTGGGCAGAGCGCACTCTGCAGAGAATGGCCTGTGGTTTTCTCCCCTTTTGGGGAGGGGTGCAGGGGTGGGCGGGAAGGGCAAGGCACGCATGGTCCATTTGCAGCAGCAACCGCCAAGGCTGTGGGGAGGGGGTGTCCCCTCCAAGAGGCCCCACCCAGCCACCCTGAACCTGCAGAAGTCTGTGGAAGGCTAACACCTCCGGTCCTTCCCACCCCTCGGTGCCCACAGGCCCACTCCTCTGGCCGGACCCTGGCACAGCCATGGGACAGGCCGCTGCAGGAGGCTGGCCAGCGCCATCTTGCTATCTTGCTTCCCAGGGTTGCAGACAGCCCTTGGCCCCGGGCCTCTCTCCCCTCTTCTCCCCATTTCCCTCCCCCGCCCTCCCCCCGCCCTTCCAGGGTCAAACACTAAAGACCCTTCTATTATGCCCCTTGATTAAAGGTTCCTTTTATCCCACCCCAGACTTCTTTCTTCTAAGGCTGTTTAACTGTGTGGACGCAGATGACCAGCCTCTCTCAGGAGAGCCACATTCAGAAGCAACGGCTGTCCCCCAGGCGGGCCCACTCCCCGGCCCCTTCCAGGAGACCCCTCAGGATTAAGCCTGTCCCTGCAAGCTGTCACCTTCAGCCAATAAAGGCTGCTCGTGGAGGGAGGGTCCTGGTCCTCTGGGGGGAAGGGGACAGCTCTCTAAAAAATTCAATTGTGTCTCAGGGCTACAGTTTTTTTGTTTCTGTCTTTTCATTTAAAAGAAAAAAAAAAAAATTCCCCTTGGTTAGAGTTCAACTTCTTTCCTCTTTAATGAAAGCAAGCCAAATGCTTTCGCAGGAGATAAGGCTCAATAAAGTGAACCAGCTGGGTTTAGTCAAGGTTCCTTGTTAGTGGTTCCCAGCGAGGCCACAGCACCGGGGTGAACGCTTCCTACCCAGCGGATCGGGTCAGGGTGCTTGGGGAGCCCAAGCGGGGACAGGAGGGGCATGGGACACAGGGGACCCCAGACAGCCTGGGGGGTCCCTTCCCAACACGAGACCACCCCTCGTCGTGCCCCAGTCCCCCAGCTCTGACCCCTCCACTCTACCAAGTCGGGCTTCCACGGCCCCCCCGAACAAACATGCGGTGACCTTTTCCAGAACCGTAACCTCTTCCAGAGAGGACAGAGGCCACATTCCCTTGGCCCCAGCCCCGAGACATCAAATGCACTGCGCTGCCCTCATCTTCTCCCAGAAACGGGCTTTTCCAATGCAACACGCTTTATGTGGTAAACCGTGCTTTCTTCTGACGTCTGGCACCAACAGCGTCTGGCACGTCTGGAGAGACTGTTCTCCTTTTGAACCCCTGCCATGTTGCGATTACTCAGTGCCCCCCGGGTCCCCCCTCAACTCCGCGGCCCCATCCTCGCCAGGCTTTTTACTGGGGGGGGTGAGGGGGGGCACGTGCGGGAGGACGGTGCATCACCCACCCTGGGAGGGCCAGGCCTGGCACCCGGTGCCTCCAAGAGCCAGCTCGGGCCGGAGAGCAAGTGCAGAGAGATAAGGCGGCCGGGAAGGGTCTGGCCACAGCCTGATCCAATCAGGAAAGAATTCTGAGAGTCAACCATTTGTGCACGTCTTTGTGCATTAAAGGGGAGGCCGGGGCTTCAAAGCCGGGCTTGTTAAGTGCGCCTTAGAAAAAACAATCAGAGCCAGATGTGGCCTGAGTGGCTGAGCGAGGAGCTTCCCCTGCAGCCTCCGCTGGGCGCGCCAGAGCCCTTCCCTCCCGAAGGTCACCTGCAGTTCCACTCAAAGTCCAGCCGAGTCAAAGCTGAGATCAAAATGAATCCCTGAAGGGGCACACTTGTGTAATTAGTTTCACCTTGTGTCTGTTCAAGATAAAAAAAAAAAAAGAAGAAGAGGAGGAGGAGGAGGAGGAGGAAGAAGCAGCAGCAGCAGCAGCCAGGCCTGTTCCCCAATCCCCCTGGCACATGTTCAGAATCGTCTCTGGCCTGGTTTCGAACAGAAAGCCCTAGGCCCAGCTCTCCGCCCTGCGCCTTAGTCACTCACCGGGTCCTCGCCCCTGAGCCCCAGCCTTTCCCTGCAGGAGGAATCACTCCGGACCCCCCGGCCCACCGGGCACCCAGGTCTCCGCGCAGGGCCGGCTCCGGAAGGCACGCAGTCTCGAAGCCCTGGAGCCGGCCCGCCAGGCGGGTGGCGCAACCCTGGGACCGTTCTCCACGCCTGCCTCAGGCTCCAGGTGGGGGTGGGTTGGCACCTTCCGAGCACCTACTGGGCCCCTCCTTAAAGTGAGCGTGCAGCACCTAGCACGCGCGCGCGCGCACACACACACACACACCCGTCTTGTGGACCACAACCCAAGATAGAGGTGGAGCAGAGCCCACGTGTGTCCGAGATGAAGGCCATCAAGGAGGAGCGGCTAGGACTTGAGGAACACAGGTGGAGTCATCACCCACCCCGAGTTCAGGGGGAGGACACCAAGAAGTGGTCCCCACTCCGGAATCCTCTCTGGGGCCCTAGGAGGCCACGCAGGCATCTCCACTGCGCAGACAGGGAGAAGAGGGCTGGAGAGAGGGCGAATGCCCTTGCCCAGGAAGACTAGCCGGCCCTGTCCACCCAGTCCCCACCCACGGGGCCGTCCCCTCTCAGCTATGGACACAAGAGCATTTCTGCTTCACAGGACCCACACCTCGAGCCAGTTCTTCAGGGAGAAAGGCTGAGGAAGGAGAAGGCTGTCTCTATTTCCAGGCAATGGCCTCTGCCCTTCCCCAGGCCTTCCGTGTGGACAGCCAGTCTCTCCTAGACCCAAGCCTGCTCATCGGTCTGTCCGTCTGTCTCTCCCCATCACACACCACTCCCTGCCTTTCGGGAATGGCCTCGAGACCACCAGAGCTCAGCTCTCCTGGCCAAGCCCCCTTCCTCCTTCAGAGTCTCATTCACTGGTAGGAAAAGCCCGTGCAGGTCCCCCCAGAGCCCTCCCAGCGGCCTCCCTGCTGCTCCGCTGTGTTATTTCTGTCGGTGGTGAGGGGAGAGAGGAAATGAGAAGGAACAGAAGCGCCAGGCAGCCCGGAGGGCCTCCCTGAGCACCTCCTGAGCTCCCTCCCGTTGGCCCCTCTGGGTCCGGCCAGGCCAGGGAAGCGACTCTGGCTCTCGGTCCTGAGCACACAGAGTGCAGGGCAGCAGAAGCCACAGGGCTCTTACCTATAATTTCCCTTTTTGCTGAGCTGCTCTTTAAAGTGGCCCAGGGTCAGGCTCTGAGCCTTCAGCATCCTCCTGTATGGAATTTCTTCTCCACAGAAAAAGTATGTGACGACCAACTCACTGGCCTGGAGCGCGTGGACCCCTGCCAGCTTCTTTGACTCTTTGTGACTGAGAAAAGAAGATGGAATGCAACAAGTTCAGCATTTGAAGGTGGCAAGTGCACCCACGACACCACACACACACACACACACACACACACAGGCTCTCCAACGTGTTCGAAGAGAAAGCGAGGCTGCACCCGTGAGCTCCAAGGGAGCCTGGGTGTGCGTCCCCTCCCCCCGGGGCACACAGGCAGCCACTCTGGGGGCACAGTCCAGGTCATCTGCTTGGGGCACCCAGGAAGGGACGATCTCCTCTGGGTTGTACACACTGCTATTGTTCCCCTCACTACCACCAAATGGGGTCTCTTTCGGGACGGCCCAAGTGGGGTGCTTGCCAAGCAGACGAAGGGAGAGGCTGCCACAGAGCCTCGGGTCCACTCAGCCCGATGAGGGAATGCGGTAGAGACAAACCCAGAGCATCTCTGGGGACGACGCGGCTCTGGTGAGCCCAGTGGGAGGGGAAGCTCAATCATTTCGCCCTCCCTTGTTTATTCGGAGTTCGCAGAGTGGCTTTAAAAAAAACAAAAAAGCTGCAGGCCTGGACGGCTGGTGCACTTAAGGCCAACCGATGAGAGACAGGGCAAGGGTGGCAGCTCGTGCAGGCCGTCAGCCGCGGCTCGCTGCTCAAGATGAACCAGCTGAGGAAGAGAACCTGAATTATTGAGACCATTTTAGACCCCTGTAGCTGATTTCTTTCTAAACGCACCATCCCGGAATTCAACGGAGCCAGGCTTCTCTGCCCACTAGGCAAGAGTGTAACCTGATGGGAAGAACCATGGCACCATGGGGGAAGACACAGTGCTCTCCCCAAGCAAAATGACGAAGACGGTCCTCGGGTTCTGCAATGGTGGAGAAGCACCTTCCTGCTCCACGTGACTAGACGTTTCCAGCTTGCTAGTTTGCAAGCTGAATGAGGGCAACGTTTCCATCCGAGGTCGGGGACCCTCTCTTATCCATCTGCTAATGGCTACCCGTCCCAGCTTTTGATGAGCATGTGCCCAGAAGCCCTGAGCCATCTGAAACTTCGGGAAGGAACACCTGCCTACACGCCCCAAGGCATCTCCCAGTGTGGGTGGGGTTTCCAAGACCCGCCTCCCAGCCGTAGCCGCACTAACCCTTCCTTGTGGCTACTGTTCACAGGGGGACTTCTATAAACTAGAGAAAGTTTCCAGGAACCCCAAGGCTAGGGAGTCAATGCCCCGAAATATAAACCACGCGGGGGCTTCTCAGCAAGGTCAGGTAAAGGCACTCACTCTTCGGAAGCCAGGCTGGGGTTGGAGAAGGGCGGGGCATCCGCCTGACCGGCGGCTGAGTGATTCCTGTCCCTCTGCAGACCGGCCGCACAGCACCTGAGGACAGAGTGGGAGCGGAGGAGTGAGAGTCAGGCATGCACGGAGCAGACAAAAAAGTCTGACGCTCTGGGCTCTCTCTGTAGACCCAACTTCCATCCGCGGGGAGCAGCCACCGCAAGCCCCCTGGGAGCCCAGGGACTGGGCGACGTGCGCCCAGGCAAAGGGGCGAAGCTCCGGATCCTCCATCTGTCCAGGCGTCTCACACGCTCATCCACCCAGTCTTGCGGGATCGGGGCATTTATAAGGAAGGACAGACATCCTCCCGGCCGCCTCGCCTAACACACAGATTCCGGCTAGCTCTTCAGAACAGAATTAAAAGAACAATTTCTTGAGGGTGGGAGGGAGACGCGTCTGTGGCCAGAAGCCACCTCTCCTTGCTGAGCGCGGCCCCGGGCGCAGGCAGAGAGAAGGCCCTTCCCTGCGGCACCAGGCCACGCCCCAGGCCCCGGCCCCGCCCCTGCGCTGCCACTACTCACCGCTGTTTGGGGGGCTTGGACACCTCAGCCAGCCGGCGGCAGGCCTCCTCCAGCTGCGCCAGCGTGTTGGGCGGGGTCAGGGGAGGCATCGCGGGGTCCTGGGTGAACGGGTGGGCTCGGGGGGTGGCGCGGGGGTGCCCGTTGCTGCCCCCCAGCAGGTGGTGCCGGCCGGCTCGCTCGGCTAGAGGCGCACGGGCGGACTCCAGCGGGTAAGCCTTCTTTGTGCTTTGGGCACTGGGCAAGAGGAGAGCGAGAGAGCAGAAGGAAAGAAAAGGGGTTAGAAAAACTGGAGACGACGACTTCAATAGAAACTTCTCTATCCTGCCTTCAAAAAGAGAAAAAAAATGTCACACGGACAGGGGGCGGTGCCAAACAGGGCATTTTTGCCATCTGCTCAGTCCGGCGTTTAAATATGAAGACGGCAGGAGCACGCGGTCCCATGTTTTCAGCCGACTGCAGAAACGGCCACCCCACAATACCTCCGCAGGGACGCCCGTGACCCCGGCCGCGGCGGCGGTGCTCTTTACCTAGGGGCCTTGGGTTTGCTCTGCCGCTCACTCTCCAGCATCCACTGCCAGACATCCTGCGACCTGTCTCCTTCCTCCCCTGGAAGCTGCAGGGCCGCAGCTCCGCCGGGCGCCCCTCCTTCCCTGGCGGGCGGGGCCAGGCCCGGCTCCACGCTTCTCCCGCTGCGCTTGGGCAGGGTACTGCCTCGGCTGCTGCTGCTGCTGCGGGGAACCAAGAACCACACCCAGCCCCGAGGCCACATTACATCTCTGGGGCGCCTCGAATCGGGGCAGGTCGGCGAGCGGCGGGGTGGGGAGACACCAAAGACCCATGCACCTGCTCCCCCTGCCCACGCCCCCACCCTGCGCCCCCCTCCTGGAAGCTAACTGCCTATGACCTCCAACACACCCCCCACCTCGCACCTGCCCGCGTCCCTGGGTGGGAGAAAAAGCCCCAAGGGGATACCCAGGTCTGCCCGACACTTACCCAAACTGCTCCGCCTGCGCGGGCTCCAGTGCCTTGGGGTGACTCCTGCACTTAGAGTAGCAGTAATACTCCGCGCCCCCGGGGCAGAAGCAGCGCACCCTCTGGGCGGCCTCCGCCTCGATCTCCTCCTTGGTCTTGGGGAGGGCGTGGTGGTGGATGTAGTGGTGGTGGACATGCTTGGTCGTCTGCTTGGTCACGAAGCCCTTGGCTGCGAGGAGGGGGCAAGTGGCCTGTGAGGCGGCCACGGGGGGCAACTTGCCCCCGGGCGGGAGCAGGGGGTGGTGCGGCTGATGGTGGTGGTGGTGGTCGGGGGAGCGGGAGCGAGGGCTGTAGCGGCCCATGCCCGGGGACTGGCAGCCGGGGGTCTTGAGGACCCTGGACAGGTGGTCGTCCAGAATGGTCTGCGGGTCCTCCTCGTAGCTGCCGGAGGGCAGGAGGGAGAGGGGGTGCGGGGCGGGCCCCCCGTCCCTGGAGCTCAGCCCAAGCTCGGAGGCCTCCTTCTCTTCATCCTGTGGGGCAGGCGGCAGAAGGGGGAGCGAACGGGTAAGCAGGAGGGGCCAGCCTGGGTCGTCAGTGGGTCACGCGGAGGGGTGCGGACGGCGGGGCGCGGCCTCCCCGGGGAGCGGACAGGGCCCCGCACTACCTCTCGGATCTGCTGCAGGCGCTCCTCCAGGCTGTGGCGGCTCTCCAGCTCCAGCTTCAGCTTCTCCAGCCTGGAGATGAGCTCCGCCGCGAAGGTGGCGGGCTCCACGGGGGTCATCTCCTTGGGCAGGCGGTGGGTTCTCTACGCGGCGCGGGGAGGGAAGACGCGAGGCATGTTCAGCGGGGCCAGCACGCAGAGCGCACCAGAGCTTCCCGGGCCTAGCGGCCACGGCCACAACCACAACCACAGCCGCGGCCACGGCCAGAGCTGCAAGGGCGGACGGGCAGGCAGGCGGAGAGCGGCGGGTGCGGCGCCCGGGCTGCTCGGGAGCTTTATGCGCTGGCGCCGCGGCCTCATGGAGAGCCATGGTCCCCACCAGCGTTTGCCTTGGGCAGGAGCAGTTGGTCGCACTCCGAGAGGCCCGGCTTGTTCTCTCTGTAGTACAACCAGCCCATCAGTAGCTACTCTGAAGTAGAAAATCTTCAAAGGCTGTTGTCAAACATCAAAAAAAAAAAAAAAAAAAAAAAAAAGCAGCCCTCTGCGGTGGGGAGGGAGGGGAGAGGGACCAACTCAAGAATAAAAAGTAGAGTCTAAACAGAAAGGGAACTGGAAACTTAAAAAAAAAAAAAAAAAAAAAAGATTGGAAGGGGGGGGGGGGCCGGGGGGGGGGGGGGGGGGGGGAGTCAGAGCCGGATCAGAAGAAGTGGTAATTTATTTCGTGGCTGCACACTGCGCACCTCTGAGGTGGTGTTGTCTCAACACTGTCCTAGATCTGCCCCGCTCTCCGCGCCCCTCCTCCCCGGCTCTTTGTACAGAAAATGAAGAAAGATGCTGTGGGCTAGCAGAGCACCGCTGCGCAGGGCTGCCTGAAGCTGATCTATCAAGGGAAAAGGGAACATCTCCAAATCAAGTACAGAATATAAAAAGGCACCTAGGGTGCCTGCCAAAAGCAGCAAACAGAGGACTCCCACTGCCCGGTTCTACGCCCTCCGGTCCTCCCGCCGCCGCCCCTTGGCGGACGGCCTCCTCCTTCCTCAATGGCCCTCTTGCTCTGCCCTTTCCTTCAGGATGAGTGGGGGAGGCAGAAAGCCGACCTGCAAAGGCCTGCGTTCTCCATGCAGCTGAGCAGGGCTCGACTCGGTGACGGGAACCATGGGAACCATGTCTGGGGGTGCGGGGAGAAAGGCCCCCCCAGGAACAGGCCGTTCTCAGGCAGGCTGGCTCCTTTCGGCCCAGATCAAAGGTCTGCCTTATGGAGAAAGTCGATTTGCACACCCCAGGACAAAATCATCTAACGTACAAGCGTGGGCAGTAGAATTTTTATTCACACGCATACTCCTCTGCACCCCCAAAACCTGCCCAGAAAAGAACCTGTGTCCCCAATACCGCTGTGTTTGTGGGGTAACATTATTGAGGAGGGGGACGCTGAAAGCGTCGTTAATATGCTAAATTTTCGGACCAAGTCCCCTCTGTGCGGTCAGGGGCTTTCAGAGAGGAGCTGCTCTAAGCCACAGTAACCCACGCACTCCCCGCAATGTCGAATCAGCAACTGGATGTGTTAATTTCCTGAATGCAACATCACTGATGAGCCAATGGAATTCTCGGAAGCTGGCAGGAAGGATTCGCGAACGGAGGTGCCGCTCAGAGCTCAGCACTCCCCTCCCCTCCCTAAGGACAGTACTCTTGCAGCCTTGGATCTCAGCGTGTTGCAAGAGCACAGCTCCTAAAACACAGACGAGGGGCCTCTGCTGGGTTTAGGTGGGCCACATGCTGGCCGCCCTCCGGGCCCTGGAAACGGAGGAGGAGATACAAGGAAAGGATCTTCACGCCATGCTGGCCTCTCCTGTTAATCACAGGGAGAAGCTGCTCATGAGATCCTAACTTCCAAAGGCTTCATTCATTCAGCATTTAGGAGGTGCAGATCCAACAGGAGGTACTAAGCCAAGTTGTGGGGTTGGGAACAGACAAGGCAGGACAGGGGCCTTCCAAGGCTTTGGAAGGCAACAGGAGACACGATCCAGGGATGCACTTTTCCTTCTGCGGGAGGCAGAGATGCCTGCAGCCTCCTCGTTCACACAGTCAGTCAGCACGTTAGTAAGTACCAGCCATAGTCACTGCGGACAGGGCATTTCGTGGAACAGACAAAACTCCCTGCCCTCAGGGGGCCTCCATTCTAGTGGGAACCCACGGAGGGAAGCAGGGCTTAACTCCCACCACTGCTTGGTTTCTGCGAGAGAACTGCTGTGATTTCTTTTTTGGAAAGAATCTTCTTTGTTGAATTGAGAAAATGTAGAAGTTCAAGGAGGTCATCTCAAGCTTCACTCTGCTCAGCATCACAGCCCGAGGAACCAGGTACCAACACCTCTTGCCTGGTTCCCTCCTTCCTTCCCTTTCCCCTAGCAGACCCCAGGCACTGCTTTTACCCTAGACCTGCCCCCTCCACCTCCCATCCCTCTTCTACAAGACTCACCATGGCCAAAAACACCTGCCTTCCCCTTCTAGACTATACTCACCGGGAAATGAGGTAGAGACACTTGGCCATTGGCCTTCACACTGCGATGCATTTCTCTCTGGAGCTGTTTCTTACTCCCCACACGGTAAGGAGGGATTCCATCTCTAAGGGAAGGGAAAAGACAGAACCCACAGGCTCGCAGGGATGCTTTCAGCACGTGGGCTAAGTCCCAAGCCCCCCGAGACCCACGGGTGGAGAGGGTCCTTGCATGCCTCCACGCACTTGTGCCCCCGTCCTGGGCCCCTGGCTGCTACCCCCAAGGGAAAGACCAATCCCAGATCCAGCTGCCAAGCCCCCTGCCCATCAGCCACCTCTGGCAACTTGGCTCCCTCTCAGATTTGGGACCGACAACTTGGAAAGAGCTCGCTGAGGTCCTCCTGCAAGCTCTGCCTGGGAAGTGGTTACACTCCAGCCAGCCCAGAGTGATGGCTCCCCCGTTTTATCTCACAGGCGGTACACGTGGGAGAAACTAAGGCCCCTTTGGAGCACACCAGCGCAAAACACTGCAGGAAGAGGGACCAGGCCCACAGAAAGCTGAGCCAGGCCCTAGTGAAGCGGTGCGTCCTTCTCCAACAGTCTAGCCCCCCCGCCCCCCGCCGTTTCCAAATGTCTTCCTTTTATAAATCACCCACGAGAGTATCTCTAGGCTCCTTCCATCCCTTGGCTCCAAACCCTGCTACCCTCCCCCCTCCAAACAAAGGAATTCCTATGGACACATGACCAATGTGGGCGTAAAGAAAAAGCACCTACTATGTGGCACTCTGGGCAATTTCAAGTATGTGAGCACCTACTACGTGAGACTTTACTCCAGGCGCCGGGCGACACAGTGGTGACAGAAGGGGATGCAGGCGACTGCCCTCACAAAGCTTACATTCTAACAGGTGGTACGCAGGAAGTGGGAAATATCAAAGCAATATCTACAGCATGTTAGAAAGTGTTAAGCACTGGGCCAAAATACAGGGAGAGAACAGGAAGAAAGGATGGGGTGGGGGTGAGGGAGTTCCAGTTTTATGCGGGGGGCTGGGGAGAGGGTGCCAACCAAGTCCTCATTGTGAAGGCAACCTTTGAGTAAAGACCTGCAGGCAGGATGAGCCCCTATGTCTCTCATCATTATATCCGCCCCCTGCCTCAAAAAAAAGGCAAGTGGAGGAGGTAAGAAAAGTAAAGAAAAGCCTCCACCCCAGCTGGTCTTCACTAAGACATGACCTGGAGAGGCTATGATTTTTTATTTATTTTTTTTTTTAAATTTCGTGCTTGAAAGTAGTCCATGGTCAAGGTGTGACTCTTTTCCCCACTGCTGTCCCTTCCAGAGGCCACTACTGACAAAGCCTCATTCCAACATTCTCATAGTGAATCATGCTTGGAGGCTGTAAATACTGAAATTAGGCATTTAGTTATTTCCCTTTTCCTGGCATTTTGTTCATCACTGGGTGGAAAGAAGAAAAACATCTCTGGCTCACCAGCCGTGGGTGAAAATCAGCAATGCCTAAAAATACCCAGGAGCAGTCAGGGGGAACCGGTTGACCTCTAGCTCCTCATCTGTAATGCCCTAGAATTCCAAGCAGCTGCATTTTCCAGAAATCTGTTGACCTAGGCCAGATCACAGGGGATGACACAGATCATGGCCAGTCCACACATCCCCTAGGTCAGTTAGCCGAAGCCTGGCTAGGAATTAGCACAGAAAGGATCGTTTTATTGAAGGTACAGGGGGAGAAAAGGTGTCAGTATCTAAAGCAAGGGAGGGCTCCTGGGGGGCTCAGTCGGTTGAGCACCTGAGTCTTGATTTCGGCTCAGGTCCTGATCTCAGGGGTTTGGGGACCCAGCTCCGCATGGGGCAGCCTACCCAGCAGGAGTCTGCTTCAGATTCTCTCCCTCGGTCCTTCCCCTCCCCCACTTGTGCGTGCTCTCTTGGTCTCTCTCTACAAATCTTTTAAAATATATATCCAAAGCAGGAATCTGCACACAAGGGTGAGTCCTGTCCCAGAGAAAGGGCAAGAGGGCCAGAGACAGCACACCAGGTGACTAGTACAGACTCCGCGTCCAAGACAGCCCCCCACGCACTTGACCAGGCCCTCGAAGGCCACGTGTGATAAAAGGGTCTAAGTTTGGCAACTTACTGAACCACCTGGTATGTATTTACCAAACCTCAATGTTTTCACATTGGGATCACCTACAGAAGGGGAGAAAACTGGGCGCTCACGAGCATGCCTGGCTTGACCAGGAGCCAGATTCCACCCAAGGGGCTGAGTCCTACATGAGGTGGCCCCGAGGTAAGTATACTCCAACTTCATCCCGAATTCACCCAGTTTTACAGATGGTCAGAAACCCTCTGTAGCTCTCCTGGGGCCAGTCCGTAGCAATTAGACCCAGGATCCCAAATCTGAGCCACAGGCAGACTCCTGGAGAGGTGCCCTAACGCACCCACCACCCCTCCCACCCCATCTGGAGGAGCCAAGCTTGCTGACGGTTCGTTTCCTAAGCCCTGCGAAGTCACAGGACACTCTGAAGGGGCGAATGGAAGACCTGGGGAACATTCTGGAACACAGTACCCCACCACTTGGTACTCACTGGCTATGGGGCATACCAGGTGGTTTCCAAGGCACAGTGAGGATCCCCTTGTCTCTTGCCTAATGTTCCCTGAGGAGCGAGGGTGACCGTGGGAGTCCTCCAGATTGGGTCTCACACGGATCTAAACCACTTCTATTAAGCCAGGGCTGCTCCACAATTCATGTCCATGACTTTCTCCTGACCAGCAACACCTCCTCAGACTTCCAAAGGGTGGCTGGCCTCTGCTCCAGGCCTCTTCCTGACGGTTCTGTGGGGGGCAGGAGTCAAGCACCCCACAGACTTCCCTGTGACACAGGGAAGACTTCAAAAGTCCGAGAGGAGGTGTCCACCCATCTCCCCCGAGACTGTCCACGAGTGTCCTCTAGAGCCTCTGCTCTTCCCCTTTCCACCCAGACGGAAATCCGTGGTAAGGTTTTTATACCTCTTGCTTTTTCCATACAAAGCAGAAGAAAGAAGAGAACTGGGGTAAGTACATATGGAAAGGGGGAGGCGGGAAGAAGCAGGTGCCTGACCAACTGAAGGCAGAAGAACAAATGATTTCAGCACCACCCCCAGGGCAAATGAAGGAGCCAAATTCAGGACAGGAAACCTGTGACCAAGGCAGAAAAGAGAGAGCGCAACTTAGAGAGGCTCGACGAGGTGCCTTCACGGAAACGGGGCTTTATCCCCCCATCAGGCAAGAATCTTCTTCCCAACAGCCACGTACTCCAGAAGAGGGCCTCTCTGCCTCGGACTCAGGCTCTAGACCTTCACGATCCATCGTCTCCCGGACGCTCAGCACGGTGAGCTGCCAAGTGCCCGGGTTCTGGTCCCTATACCGTCCTCCGCTAATTATAAGCATTTTAGCTAACGAGCCCACTGCTGGGCCCAGCCGCTTCTGGGGAGCACCGGTCTTGAAGCGTGGACTCCACTCCGCTGCCACATAAGCCGAGCCCATCAGCTTGGCCTGCGGACTCCGCTGTGCCCAGCCTAAACTGAGCACCGTCCTCCCGAGGCCTCGCGGTAAGCCACTCGCTCACACACGTGTCCACTCCCGCTCCTATCTGGCAACCACTCAGAAGGCGGCCTCTGATCGCAACCGACATCAAAAGCCTGGTTTTGTAAGATCAGATCAGATCTGAACTTTACTCGGGGGCCTTTCCTGGTGCCCAGAGTAAACCCATGAATAAGATATAAGGAAGTACAAGTCAATAAAGAAAAGAACCTGCTCCACCCTTCGGCAGGAACCACCACGGCAGGCGCTGGTTCTGTGACACCCGGAGCGGAAGCAGCCTCCACGCCGGGCCGATCCTAACTCCAAGAGCAGCTCTGCACAAAGACGCCCTGTGTCGTAGGCGTCGCTTCCACGCTTCCTGGCTGTGCCCTGGACACGGGAGCCACACTTGGGCAGCGCCCGCCCCCAGCAGCATCCTCCCAGGCCCGATGTGCCTCCGCGCCTGGCACTCCGAGGGACTGGGCTTTAGGATTTCAGGGAGTCTGGCAGCTAACTGCCCCCGCACACACACCGAAGAAAATAGAAAGCGGTTTCTTCTGAGAATGGTGGTTTCAGAGTAACAGGCTCCTAACACCGCCTTCTCTGAGGCCTACCATGAAGGCCCAAACCCCCAGCCATCTTTAACAGGCTTTTTCCTTAGCAGGAAAACAGAAGTCAGCAGTGGGTTTTGGGGGGAGGCAGGGATTTCTCTGGAGCCCCCGGCAGCTCTGTACCTCCAGGCCCCCCAGCACAGGGCTCCCTGGAACGACCGAGGGCAGGCCAGCCCTGCCCAGCTTCCACTCGAGCCCTCTGGCAAAGGCCCCCGGGACTTAATTGGTCCTGTGGCAAATGAGACGATTGCTTCCTGGGCTGGTGTCTAATGAACTCCAACCTTCTGGAGTCTATTGAAGGCCGCCTGTGACCCCCTCTCCCCCTCCCCGGCCGGGTCCCCTCCCCACCTCCCCAGCAGGGCGGCCAGCCCCACTCCCCAGCCCTGGCAGCCCGAGCCGCCCATTGTGACGGGGAGAAACAGCCAGGGCTCTCTTCATGCTTTATGGGGCGTTCCTATTCACTTGTTCAAGGAAATTTCAAAGGGGCCTGCTACCCTCTTATCCCCGCTAAGCCTCCCCAGAAGAACAATGGGCTGAAAGCGGTTCAGTGCAGCTTTTCATCCCCCACACACGTTATTTCTCGCCTGCCCCCTGCTCTCATCTGTGCGAGGCCCACAATTGGCAGCACTCAGAAGAGGGGTCTAATCCCAGCCCTGGGAATCCCGGGTGACCCGCCCGACACCGGGCAGATCACACCCACCCTGGGCCAGCCGGCCAGAAAGTGGCTCGCACAGCCCGGGCTCTCCGTGCACGCCAAGCCTTCAGGAGCAGGAAGGCCCAGGGACGCCCAGCGCCCGGCAGCCCGAGACCCAGAAGAACCCCACCCCCCCACACCATCCAGAAGACGGGTTCCTATTCCAGAGAACTCTTGGCCCCCACTGTGGTCTGCATGAGATAAATGGCCCTGGACAAACAACTCCAGAGAGAGAGGAGGACCCCACACTGATGAGATATTTGCCCCAAGTTGGCATGACCCTGCCCAACGGGTAGAGCTGCGCCGGTGGCTCAGGGATGACCTGCCCATCTGGCTGGGAGAAGGTTTCGAGGCGCATTAACACTGATGTCAAGAAGGTCAGACCCAATACTGAGGCCCTGGGGTCCCAAGCCTTCCAGGCACTTGCCTTTGGCCCTGATGTCCTGCCACTCGGGACCCAGGGGTACCTAGCATGCCCCAAAGAGAAAGTGACACGTCAAGGGGCTCGCCCTTTCCTGGCCCTATATCCACGTGGAGTTTACTGGCCCACGCCCTACCCCAGTGACCTAGAACAGCCAAGGTAACCTCCCGGGTCCCGGTCAGGGGCTAGCCAGGGCTTCATGTCCACAAGTGTCTCTGCTGACATGGGAAGGGTGAGAACTTTCAAGTCATCTCTAAAAAGACAAACTGAGAAAGTTCTTCTGGGAAGGGGCTGATGAAGGGGGGTGGGGGGAGGGGTGGGGCCAATGCGGGGAGAAGTTAGAACTTGTTCCCTCCTATCCCTCCCTGAAACCATTCAAAAAAGAAAGCAGTGTGGATCCCTAATAGATAAATGGAACTCAAAGTGGCTTAAAGGTATCATTCCCAATGGGTCCTCCCAACACCCTGTGTTGGAAAGGCTCGTGTTTGCAGGGAGGGAAGTGACAGGCAAAAGGCACAGGCCTTGGAAGAGAGCTCCATCCTGCTGCACCAGCAAAAGGCCCTACTGTCCCAGCTGTGAGAGTCACAAGTGACCACCTGCCTCCTGACCGCTCGTGGGGCTCAGAAAGGCATGGGGACTACACCCAAGTTAGCTCATCACGAACCCAGAACAATGCCTCCATGGTGGGGGCTGACATGCAGGCAAGGGCCAGAAAGCCAGCCAAGAACAGCCTCTAAGAAAACCAAACAGAAGCCTTACAGTCTTAACACCCTCATTCCAACCCAACTAACTCTTTCACTCAAGACGCTAAGACTGCACCTCCCCCACCCCACACAATCCACAAATAAAAGCTAAAGGAGTAGAGTTGCTAGAAACAAGCAAACAGACAGGAGCAAAATATGGCAGTAGGCAGAATGACCGAGAGAAAAAAGGAAAACCATTTTCCAAAAGTGGGGGTGCTGCCAGTATGCCTGTGCAGGGGCAGATGGCCTTACGTGGCCTTGTGCACTGGGAGGGAACGCTACAATATAGCACGAAAACAGATCAGATATTAATGACTGAGATCAAGCAATAAATTATGCCTCATACTATTCAATTAACATAGGAAAAAAGGTATTGTTTTGAGGACTGTGACCATGAAAGGATAACTTTTCTCAAGTTTGGACAGGAAACTAACTTCCACAGAACCCCTCATTTCTCCATGTTGGATGAAAGAGGTGTACCCTTATTCTGTTCTCATTAACACCAAAATGCCCTTCTTGGAGTAAAATGGAACCTGTCACCTTGTGGCTCTCCCTCCCTTGACTGACAGGGGGATCTGAGATAACACGAGGAAAGCCACTGGGAAGACCAACCATGGAATCCCAAACCAACCGTATCAACTTCCCTTCCAAGTGGCCCCATGCCACAGGCCACACAGGACACTGGCCAACGGAAACCAGATCATTTCCAACGAACCGGAAGAAGAGACGGTCCAGTGTGAGGCTGCTAAAAGGAACAAATTCTATATATGCCATGATGCATGGCTCAGCGGGTTTGCCTTTCCAAACTGTCCCCTTGGCAAAGGAGATTCCCACTGCAAACACACCTGTGGAACATCTTCAAAGACCCTTTCTGGAATGGCGGTTCTCAACTGGACGCTGGGTGGGCTCTTGGGGGACTTTTGCCCAACCCCAGGCTTCACTTCCCTTGGCTCTCCTGAATCAGAATTCCAAAGGATGACAAGAGATGGGGTACTCCGCTCCACACACACACACACTGTGATGAGACAGAGAGAATGGCTGTTCTCCACACAGCGATCACCACTGCATGACTTCCGATGACTTTCAATGCAAACTGTGACCCCACCTGACAGACCCCACCTGCTGACCTCCTCAGACCTTGCAGGCTAATGACTTGGATTGTTTTTGGAAAGCAAAGGAACAAACTCCAGGGCTGTGGGGGGGATGGGCAAAATAGGCAAAGAGGGCCAAGAGGTACAGACCCTCAGTTACACGGTAAGTCAGTCACGGAGAGGAAGAGTATGGCATGGGGACCTTCGTCGGCAGCACTGTAGCAACGCGGGCTGGTGGCAGCAGGGGGCTACACTTGTGGTGAGCACTGAGCCATGTACAGAATGATGGGACCATGCATGATGTTGTGTACCTGGAACTACTAGAACGTGGTGTCAACCATACTTCAACAATAAATTTTTTTTTTTAAAGAAAGGAGCAAACCCTTAGTATGCCAGATGCATTCGTCTTCCAAAGATCCCAGATCAGACAACTCCGGAGAGAAGCCCTACTCGGCGGCGGAAGCCGACACAGCAGGCACTCCGCCAGCACGTAGTGAGCTGACAGATGTCCACCTGAACACGTCCACAAGGGAACCTCACACGCCGGGGGCCTTCAGAGAGCTCTGGCTTTCCGACCCTCACCGTCAACGCCTTGTCCTTCGGAAACAACCAACACATGTACACACAAATCCTTCCTACACCACCCCATCTCCCACCTCCTGATTCTGCAGACGGGACACCTTGGGCTTCAAGACCAGCTGCGCACGTCCATCAGGGAAGAAAGGTAAAGGACAACCAGAAGATGGCTTTCTGAACTCAGGAACTCCATGGATCATCATCTCAACCTTCTACCTTACTTTAGGTTTCCACCGGCCAACTTTCCTTCCAAGGCTCTAAGCTCGCCACTGCCTGGATGACCCCATCGCCCCCCACACACTCCAACCTTGTGCCACAGCCCCAGCACACTCCCCCCGCCCCCACCACCAAGCAAATATCCGCACACACCCAGATGGGCTTTGCAAGGCCAGCCTGGGGGGGGGGGGGGCGGGGCTGAAGACTGCAGCCAGCTGGCCTGGCAGGTCACCCTGCCTGCTGTGGACACGACAGGGCTACCGGGATACTTACACGCTGCTGTCCGTCATGGACATGGAGTCATCCGTCAGTGCGTCGCTCGATATCTCACTATCGTTGGCGCTGGTAGCCGGCGCAAAGACATAGCCAGAGCCTACATGGTACGGATTAATGGGATCGCTCCTCTTGAAGGACCTGTGGGAGAAGCACAAGAGTGGCGCATCACGGCTTCGCACCAGACACCCAGGTGACCAGGCAACTTGGGGACACGATCCCGCCATGCGCCAGGGCCAACCTGCGGCCCGGGGCCCAGGCGCCCACCTGAGCAGACAGCTGGGGCTACTTAAGGGAGGGCAGCTGAGCCACCGGTTCACCCCAGGAAGAACGCAGGCTGGGCCCCCTGCACCAAGGGCAGGGCTGCCAGGGGACAGAAGAAGCCATAAGCAGCCCAGGGGATCCTACAAAGGGCTAAATGCACACTCAGACGGAGGAAGGCACGGCACTCTGCTCTAGGAGGGGAGGCCATCAAACCAAAGAGGAGAGCAAGTGCGTAGAGGTGAAGGGTCTTCTCCCCACCACCACGGCCAAGCCTGCACTAGAACACGGTTTTAGGGCTCCCAGAAGTCTTAGGCACCCAAACTCCCCATCCGGGGTCTGTTAGCATAGTTCCAAGATTCACGCAACCCAAGGCCTGGCATCACCGTCTCACTTCCACCCTGGGTCCGGGACACTGGGTAGAAGGTTCAGGACTTGTACCCCACCTGGAGCTGGGCCTCGGCTGGGCCCTGACTCACTCCCCCAACCAGGCCTGCCTTTTCCAGGCAACTCGGCTACGATCAAGACGGGCAGGATTCGAATGAGCAGCACAGCTGTTTCAAAGGAAGGTCCAGGCCCCTCCTCCAGTGTCTCCTGCCCTTTGTTTCAGTGGCCTCTGCCTGTCCATTCTGCCCTCCTGATCGCCTCCCAGGACCACCAGTGTAGTGTGCCTGTCCCCTGCTGGGTTGCGTTCCTCCTGTGTCACTAGAGAAGTGGGTGGGGGGTTGGAGGGAGGAGGAGTTAGGGCCACTGTTGTCAGCGGGCTCCAGCAAGGGGCCCGTCAAGCCCCAAGTCACAAATGGCCCCATTGACAAAGACCCTGACATACTCCACTGGGCCCACCAAGTCTAAGCCAACAGCAAAGAAATCAACGGGGAGAAGGGGAAGGCCCAGAAAAGAGAACCCATTCCATCAGGCCATTGCACAGGTCTCTAAAGATGGCCCTGGGGGCGGCAGATGAAAGGGACTCACGAAAGGTCAAAGCAGCCTCTACATGCCATCGTCTAGCTCCTATTACCTCCTCTGTGTGCAGAGCACGGTGTTGGGCTCTGGCCTGACCCGGCCTGGGTCTCTGGTCTCTAGGCACCAGTGGGCTGGCCTCCATAACAGACGGGCACCCTTGGGGAGGTGCCAGCTAACGCTCACGGAGAGGGGCATGCCTTCACACACATCACAGCCCCCATGCTTGCAGCCACCTAGGGGAGAAGGTGTCCTAGGCCCACCCCGCCAGTGCGCCCGTGCTGGCCCGGCAGGACAGCAGCCAGCCAGGGCAGAGCCGGGAGTCGCTGGCAAGATGTGGATTTCTTTGGCCCTCACCCAAACTCCTTCTGCCTCCTGATACAGAGACCAGCCCCAGGCGTCCAAGAAGTTCCAGCAGTGCGCGGGACCCGGGCCGTGCCAGCAGACTGGACGGGAGGAGGGTCGGCTGTGGGCAGGGTTGCAGCCACAGTGCAGGGTGAGGGCCTCCGTGAGGGCAGCTGGGACGGGAAGGCTTGCACTCCAGCCAGAGCGAGCACACAAAAGAGCAACGTTACATCCAGAGCAGGAACGTTTAGAGCCAGAATGAAGCCAGTCTCCTCGGTACGGAGCAGTGAGTAACAGTCTAGCTCGCTACAGACGGGCACTAGGGAGAGGCAGGCTTTGTCTGGGCGCAGGTGGACCCCCGCACACAGCAGGTGCCCTACTGCCCAGTCACCCTGCGGCCTCACAACCTGGCAGGAGGCGCAGAGCCCCAGGTGGAGGCCAAAGGCCTTGCCAGAGGCCACCTGGCTGGAGACGTGGACACACGGAACCCACATCTAGGCTCCCCTAGGAGCTCGACATCAGCAGGGACCACGATTCTGTTCTCCTGAGCCAGACTGGAACATACAGCCAGATGCTGGCACAGAATCGACCAGCAAGTGCAAATGAGGAAGGTCCCACTTGAACCCGTTGAATACCTTGGACCGAGTGACCTTAAAGTGTCCTTGAGACACTGGCCCTGTCCTCACTGTAGACAGCAAGAAGTCTCCCCACCTCCCAGAATATGTTGTGATGATTACACGAGGACAGTAAGGCCCTCCGTGCCTTGGCCTTGGTCCCATGCCCTCGATATGGGATCTCCAGACACCAAGGCTGGAGAGAGAGGAGTGGTGGGAGCAGAGGAAGGGCAGTGGACTTTTTTAAAGAGAGGAGACGGGAGGAGAGATGACGGAGTACAAATGTCTCCTAGTTGGTAAGGGAAGTCAGAAGGAAGGAGAGGACGGCCGTGTCTGGAGCTGCCTCTAAAGGTAGGACAAGAGGGGTGCCTGGGTGGCTCAGTGGGTTAAAGCCTCTGCCTTCGGCTCAGGTCATGATCCCAGGGTCCTGGGATCAAGCCCCGCATCGGGCTCTCTGCTCAGCGGGGAGCCTTCTTCTCTCCCTCCCCTCTCTCTGCCTACTTGTGATCTCTGTCAAATAAATAAATAAATAAATAAATAAAGTCTTAAAAAAAAGAAAACCACACATTTTATAAAAAATAATAATAATAACAAATAAAATAAAGGCAGGACAAGAAGAGAAAGGAAATGGGCTTTTACGTCAGATAGAAGAAAGCACTTCCTACCAGTCCAAGTGGACCATGGAGGGGATAGGATTATGGAGTCGCCCAAGTCTTTTAAAAAAGCCCAAAGCTCCCTGCTCTCTGGGGTGCTCCGACGAGGAATCTTCGTCCGGGCCCCCTCCTGGCTTTCAGAAGCCCAGGGGTAGGAAAGTGCTCTAAGCCCTTCCTGCCAGGGACCAGGCGTGGGGGGAGGCCGAGCGCTGGTGCTGGCCAAGCTCCAGGCCAGCAGGTGGCCACCGTCAAGTCACCAGCTCCATGACATGGGTCCTCCACCTAGAAAACACCCGGCTCCAACTGGAGGCAGGAAATTCCTCCGCTCTCCGAAGACTCGAGGGCACTGTAATTGGGGGAGATGTTGGTAATCCTCCAAAAACCCAAACGCTGAGGAAAAAACAGAGCTGTCGGGGCTTTGGCTCTTCCTTCTTCCGCGGTATTTATCGGGACTTAAGGTCACGCGGCGTTGGTGTCTAGGCCTCGGATGCCAGACCGGAAGCTCCGTGAGGGCAAGGCCCAGGTCGGTCCCCTGTGCCAGCGGCTCCCCAGCTGGTGGCGCGAGGCGGGTGCTCTAGGCTTTGCTCAAGTTCCTTAACAGACATGGGGCCATCTGGTGGGTGGCTGTAAAGTGTTTTGGTCTAAGAGGCATTGGTACGAGATCAAAAGAGCCCACGGGACCTTCAAGAGGCTTCAGACACCGGCTGCTGTCTCTGCGGCATTCCCTCAGCGACAATGTCCTGAGGTCAACCTCTTCGGGAAGCAAATGACTCCAGACAAATCCCTCCTCCCTCCCCGACCAGAAAAAGACACGGAACTCAAATCCGTGTGTGCTCACGGCTTTGCACTCATTGGAGTGGATCACAAGACACATGGGTCCCAAAATAAACATGTCCTCCCCCCGCTTGGCAAAAAGAGGGCTGCCTGTGTGACCATCCTTACACACGGAATATATTGCCCTTATTAGCTCGCTCGACTCTAAGTATGTGGGTTTTCCTACAATTGTAACAGAGGAGGGAGGACAGAGCAGAGGAAGGAGGCAGGGTCGTGGAGATAGACACTCAATTTTTAAGAACCTGGAACGCTGTCAGAATCGCCACACGATTTTGAGAAAATGGATTAGAGTCCCCTTTTCTTGTATCTTTAAAAAGAAAAAAGAAAAGGGAAAGAAACTTGACCATGCTCCAGTAATTGTACCCAGATGCTTTATTTCTTCAGGACTGTTATGCTCCCATGGTTGCTGCAAGGATTTTGAATTCCTACAGAGAGCAGAGGCCTACGGTACCGATTCCGCACCAGGCGGCCCATGGGCAAAGGGCTTTGGGCTGTCAGGTAGCAGGGGCTCCTGGGACCTTCAGGGAAGGGAAATTGTTTCCTGGCTCTTCCTTTTTCTCTTCCCCAGCTCGTTCTTATCTCGTATCTTGATGCCCGGGCTGTGGCCCCGGCCCCCTCCCCCACACACCAGGGCCAAGCCACCCAGAGAGCATGGGAGACCTGGCGTTTGGGGCCTCCTCTCTCAAAACAGTGCAACTTAAGTATTTGCACATTTAGGGCTTGCCAAAAGCCCTCTGACAATGTACTCCAAAGTCACTGCCCCAAAGGCAACCATCTCTTCGAGAATCATCTTCTAAGGCAAGATGGCGGGGGTGGGGAGTGCATTCAGTAAGGGGCCTGACACTCAGGTGGCCCTGCGCAGCTGAGCCATTAGAAACAGGCCAGCTCTTACAAGTGGGTTTTGGCAAACTGCCTCCCTCAGAGAGCCCAGCCTCTAACTGGGGGCCACTGCTCCCAGCCTATCTTTCCTGTGGCATCATCTTCTTTGATAACTGAAGCCGAGCTTGATTCCAGGGGCTTTACACAAAAACCGGCCCCCTGAGCGAGCTCTTTCAGAGAACAAGAAGCACTTGGAGCCAGCAGAGGGCCATCTGCTAGGCCCGACTCATCTGAAGGGAGGCCCGAGGAGCGGTCTAAGGGCAGGCACAGGAGGGCAGCAGGGCCGGGGCAGACAGGGGAGGACACAGGGAGCACTCTGTGAGCCCAGCGCCGTCTCCTTCCCAAAATACAGGCCAGGCCGAGCTCCTGATCCCACCGCCCCCCCCACACACCCCGTGACGCCCCGCGTGTGCGTGCTGGGCTCTGGCACGTGCTCCTACCAACGGGTCACTCCTGCTCCCAGTTATTTCCGGAGCCCGTCAAAAGCCCAGGCAGCCCACTCCAGCGCTCCCAAACCAGAGTCCTCCCCTCCCAGGATAATTCTCGCCCTTCGGTCCCAACTATTTATATCCAACCTGACACCAAATCAGTGAGGACACAAGTCATTAAAAAGGAGGCCTCCCCTGAGCGCCCAAGGTAAACACGGGGCCTGGAAAACAGGCCGGTGCTCCCGGCACCCAGCGGCCAAGGCGGCTCCCCCACGGCTGCGGACAGCAGGCCCCTTGGCGGGACTCGGGGGGGTCGGCCGGGAGCCCCACATCCCGGGAGCTGGCCGAGGAGACCCAGGCTGGAAGCCGAGAGGCATCCGAACCGGCCGCCCCTTCCCCGGACCCACTCCTTATCACCGTTAAATGATACGAATTCTAAGGCTTCGCGAGAGTGCAGAACCTTTCCCTTTATAACCAGGGCTGTCTTGCCCAGTGTTTTGATCCCAAGAGCGAGCCTGACACAAGCAGGAGGGAGGGTGCCCAGTCATCACAGAGAAGGACACGTGGGGCTCAGACTTCAACCATGTAGTGATGAGTGGACCGGGCTGGAAGCCAGGCCCTGGAAAAGCGTGGGACACCGCCCAATATACCCTGTGTCCTCCTGAAGATTCTGAACGTTCCAGTGAAACCGGATAGGTCCTAGGTTCTCTGTGAGGATGCCCAGCCGAGACATGGCGGGCTCCGTGTGGTACAGGGGAAACACTTCATTTTAATCCAACAGGGTGCAAAGGCGCCCACAAATAGAGGTGACGACCGCGGGGGTGGGTGAGAAGGTGTCATCTATGGATCAACAAGGCCCACAGTCCACACCGTGGGACCACCAAGGATCTCTGACCCCCGCCCCCAGAATCTCAAAATCTTCACCAGAGTCATCTCAGGGAAAGTTTAATCCTGGTCTGATCCCCGTGGAGGCCTCTGGAGGGGGGAGGGGCCCACCCAGGCTGGCTCTCTACCGCCCACCCACAAAGGGGAGGGGTCGCACGCAGCAGGGTCCTGCGGGAGCACTTTCTCTTCGGTGACATCCCAAACCACACACAAAGCAGGCACGGTGCTGCTCTGGGTCCTGACGCTGGGGGACACAGAAGCTCCACTGTTGGAAAGCCCCTAGAGCAGCAGCGAGACCAGCCCCCGTTTACCAGAACATTCCCCTAATGGCACAGGGCATAGCAGCAGGTGCCTGGTGACTGCCTGGCCACAGAGGCCCGACCCAGTATCTTCCGCAAAACCACCTGACACCAGAAGCTTAAAGACGCTGAAACAACTCCTTTTCACGTGATTCTCCACTTCCTTTCAAAAGCCAGGGGAGTTCCAGCTAGGTGTAGACCAGACGTCTGAATGTGGGCGAGCCCGCGCGCGAGGCTGTAGGAGCGCCCTCTGGTGGCTGGAGAACGAGCTCACTCCCCGTGGGGAAAAAAAAAAAAAAAGCTCTCTGGGCCACCCCTAAATCACTGCTTCTAGGCTGGGACGCGGCTACACGGCCCCTCTTGCTCCTGCGGGACCCTGGAGGCGGGACCCCCAGGAAGAGGGCAGTCTCCACAGAGGCGGCCACCAGACTGCATCCCCGGTCCCAAACACAAGAAGAAATACGGGAGGCAGAGAGCGATCAAATGCCCACCACCCCTTCTGCTGCCATGCCTCAAGCTGCGGATCTAGAAGCAAGAGGCTCATTTGGGGTATCTGGAGGGGGAGGGAGGGAGAAACACGGAAAAACTCATTTCTAACAGGAGGTCTGAACTTGCTGCCAAAGGTCAAGAATCTTAAGACTTGGCCATTCTGTAAAGGACTGCTGATCTTCGAAGCCTCAAAAAGGGAAAGTACTCCAGGGCCCGGTCCTCTCCATCCAAGACTCTTGTCTGCCAGCACTAAGCAACATAACCGTCCACGGAGATCTGAGCCTCGGGTCGCCAGCATTTAAAATCTAGATTAATCTACCAGCGGACCCTAAAGCCAAGGGTCCTTTATTCGGGAAAGTCACAGGACCTTCCCTAGTTAGGAGGGTTTCTTGCAGGGTGGATTCCCAATGTACAAAGAGAACCACAGCCTCAGTTGTGAAGCCAACTACTGGCTCTCGTCCGCACGGAGAGTTCAAAAGACCCCACTTACCCCCACATCCAGTGGGTGCCCACGCTGCTCCCTGGGCCTCCACAACCCAGCTGCCTCCCTGGCCACATTCATTCCTCTCACTACTGATGAGTGGTGAGTGACCCCTTCCAAAACCGGCGCTTAGCGTACTCAGTGACTCAGAGGCATCAAAAGCTGCTGTCCTCTCTTCTCTCTCTCTCTCTCCCAGCCTTCTAAGACTGGTCCAGGATAATAAGTAACCCGCATTAATGAATACTGCTTGCCACGGTTTGAAGTCAGTCCTGGAAGACTGCAGGCTGAGATTCAGCTGTGTGCGGTACTTCTCCCCACTTTTAACAACGACAAACCAAGATCAAAGGGTTCGTGGCCAGCAGTCCTAGCTCTCAACAGACCTTCTTCAGCCTCAGGGGCCTATCCATCCCACCATCCATCCTACTTAACCCAAAACATCTGCCAAGCCCACACCAGCCCCTGCCACTCCCCCCTGCCGCCGGCCCCTAGCCCCCTCCCCGGAGAGACACCCCCCTCCCGGGCCAGACAAAGTCTTACCTGTATCCATTCTCAACAACTTCGGCTGACCTCACATTCGCTGTGGCCCTCAGGGTTTTGCTGGACAAGCCAACCACAGTGGGTGACAGTTTGCACTTGAAGTCAGCACAAGCCCACTCCTCTTCCTCGTTCAAGGTGGGGAGATAGCCACACACGACCTTGAGGCTCCCCAGTCCCCCGTTACTCATGTAAGCCGTGTTTTCCCCCCCACTCCTCACATATTCGAGGTATATATCAGAAGTCAAAAACATCTGGTAGGCATTTTCCTCCATCACCGACTGGATCTCGGTCTGAGCCTGGTCAAACATGATGGAATCAATCTGTTGCTTCTTGATGCCATCTCTTATGTAGGTTTTGGTGGCCGGTTTCAGCTGCTTGGAGACGATGCTGTTGTTCTCAATGTACCTCTTGTAGATTGCTTTGGCTACTCGTAAAGTTTTGGTATCCTTCAGGTTCATCTGCCTGAAGCCATTGCAGGCAAACCAGAAGTCTAAGGTATCCACGCATTTGTCCCTCTCCAGGAAAGTGCGGAAGAGATAAGCACCATCTTGATCGCCCAGCAAGGAGTGCAAGGACTTGGTCCATCTGGTCAGAGGGGAATCCGGGGATGCGCGCCCCTCGGGCTCCCCCAACCCATCCTCGTTCCGCCTGGCGTTGGAGGAGACTGGCATGGGTTTGGTGACCTGGCCCTTTCCTACCCCGGGCTGGCACGGCGGGGTCTCCCCTTCCTCCCCGGGGACCGGGGGCCGGGGGGCATCCTCGTGGAAGCTGCTGCTGGGGTCTGGGAGGCGAGTCACCAGCACAGCACTGCTCATGGTGAGGGAGTTCTTCCTCCGGAGTTTGTCCTCTTCCCCAGCTCCTCTCAGCAATCAGCGTGGTCTCTCTTTCTCTCTCAAGTCAGCAGGGGCTCATCTGAGCCTCCTTTCTGGAAAGAAAAGGAAGGGGGGAGGTAGGGAGAGAGAAAGGGGTATTGATCTAATCAAAACCAGATCTACCCAACATCAAAGCAAGAAAGTAAACAGGCTTTTCAACTCCTCAAATTCAAATCAAGCAACCCAGCTATCTGCGAGGTGCTCATCTAAAGTATCAGACGCTGCTTTTTCAAAGGCGAAATCTGAGCTCCCAGCACAATTGGGGGGGGGGGGGGGTAAGGTGAGCTGGGAGCGGGTTGGGAGGGTGGGAGGTGAGGGCGGAGGGGCCTGGAAGGTGTAAGACTGAATCTTCCAAAAAGCCCCTGGGCCGGGGTGCACGCAGGGCAGCCTCAGCTCCGCAGGGCTCCGCTGCGCTTTCTTCCCCTCCCCTCTGCTCCCCCCCGTCCCCCCTCCCCCGATAGCATCAACTCCAAAGACGCGCACACACCGAGCCGCCGGGCTGTGTGCAGGTGAAACCAATTTCGGTAAATTTCCCCACTCGGCTCTCGGCACAGATAACTCGAGCTCCAAACGTGCCCTTCCCCGGCATCTGGTTCCCATTCCCCCCACCCACCCCCTCCCTCGGCGCTCCCCCTTCCCACTCCTTAAAAATTCAGAAGATCCGCCACCGAGAAAGAAGCCCGCCCAGCAAGGGGCGGAATGGGCTCCCAGCTGGAAAACGCCCCCCTCCACCCAGATGTAAATGTTCGCGGCGCCCCCGCCTCCCGCCAAGAATCCGGCTCAGTCTACACCTCTGTGTTCCCCGTTCCCCCAAACCAGAAATCAACTCACTCAGACAAGACTTTGATCTTCAAACTTTGCGAGAGAGACAGAGAAGCCTCAGGACCCGCCGCCCCCTTCGCCCCCACTCCCGCCATCAGCTCACCTCCCGGAGCCACAAACCTTACAAAACCGGATCAGAAACCGTCTCTCGCTACCACTGCCCGTGCCAAGAATCCCAAACTCTACTGACCTCAATCCTGTCTTTTTTCCAAAAGAAAAAAGTCTTATCTAACCAATAAACACGCCGCTTTCCCCAGCACGGGAAGGATCAAACTAAGGAGGGCAGGGGCGGCCCGGGGGTGGGGGGGAATGGAGCGCGACCCCGAACGAGGGGCCTCGCGGGAGGCCGGGCTGGGCAGCTCGGCCGGCGGGGCGGCGGGGCCGCCGGGAGCGCGGCGCTGCCCGGGCGGAGGGAAGGTGGGGCGGCCCCGTTACCTGGAAGACGAAGGCTGCCCAAGGCCGGGCTCTCATCTCCGCCGAGCCCCACCGGCCCGCCCCCCCGGCCCGAATCCAACCGAACGCGTCCAGAGCCCCGGCGAGCGGACCGCCGAGCGCGGGGCCGGAGCCCCGGGAGGCGCTCGCGGCACCCGGAACCCGGGCGCGGGTCGGTCCCCGGCGCCGCCGCTCGCGAAGAGGCACGGAAAGCAGCAGCCTAGTCCAGAAATGGCGACGCGCGGAGTCTCTGCCTCTCCGCACAAGGGGCCGGGGTGGCTGGGGGCGCGGGACCCGGGCTGGGAGGAGGGACGCGAAGGACGCGGGGGACGCGGGCGCCCCGGGCTCGGGCCGCTCCTGCGCGCAGACTGAGCCTGGGCCAGCGCTCGGGGCCCCTAAGCGCGGACCAGCGGCCGGGAGGGGAGGAGGGGAGGGGGGCAGAGAGGCGGGAGGCGAGGAGGGGGCGGAGGGAGAGGCAGGGGGGGAGTGGGAGGGGGCGGGGGTAGGGCAAGGGGGGGGCGCCGCCACTCTTTCATCCCACCCTCCAAAGGCACTCCCGCGCACACTCACACCCCGACTCACATCCATAACAACGACAGCGACGCGACCCCCGGGCGTGGGAGGGAGGAATCTGCCCCCTCTCCGCCCCCGCCGCAGCCGCCACTTGCAGAAGTCTCTCCGCCGGGGGCCCCGCCACCCCGCTGGGGAGGGGGCCCCGGGCGCTAGGCGCGCGGGGCGGCCCGGCCAAGCCCCCCGGAGCGCCGGGCGCCAGGCCCGCCGCTCCCGTCCGCGCCAGCCCGGAGAGCGCCCCGAAATAGCCGGCCTGCCAACTTCAAAGGGCCGCCGGCACATCAAAGCGCGCGGGCCGCCGGGCCGCCGGGGCCTCGGCACTCACCATTGATCCGCGGGCGCGCTCCGCGGCGAGACCTCGCAGGCGCCCCGGGCAGGGCCCCGGCCCCGGCCCCCGGATCGGCTCGCAGCGGCAGCCCCGGGCCCCCCCGGGCCGGTCCCGGCGTCGGGAAACATCGGGAGTCGCGCGGCAGGGGAGCGGGGTGCGGGGAAACAACGATCCCGGGATTAGAGCGAGCTCCACCGGGAGGGAGGGTGAAGCGGCGCGCTCCGCCGCCCCTTTTATGCAAAAGACCCGAGTGGGCCTCCGCCCCCGCCGCGGCCGCCCCCGGCCCCTCCGGCCCCCGCCCCGCCCGGCTTTCAACACAGGTCCTGTTTCCAGCAGTCACTCCGCGCACCAAATGTCCTCCGGGCGCTTCCAACAAAAACTGCGCTGTGGATTTAACTGTGCACTTCAAAGGCGCGAGCCGAGCGCACGGTCCTGAAAGGGAGGTACGCGCCGGCCGCGCCCCGGGCCGCCCTCCCCTCCCGTGCCCCTGCCGCCCCTCCCCGGGGCCGGCCGGCTCACACCGCCCCTCCGGGCCCGCGCTCGGCCCGGCCGGACCCCCTCCCGCCCCCGGCGCCCGCGACGCTGCCCGGCACGACCTCGCCCCCTGTCCGAGGGGGCCTTTCTTTGAAGCGGCTCCGCAGGGGCCGCGCCTCCACCCCCACCTTTTACAGCAGGGCTTTCCGCGGGGAAGACGGGCGCCTCGGACGCCGGGCGGCCCCGAAGTCCATTGCAGCGCGCGGTTATTTTTATTTCCCGGCTCTCGGGTTGTTACTGAGTTGCCAGGACCTTATCAAAGCGCAGCCGGCTCCAGCCGACTCCCCCGGGCCGGGCTCGGGGGAGCCAGTGATCCCGCCGCGCCAATCACAGCCGCGCTCCGCCGGCCCGCGCCGCTCGCCTTAAAGGGACAGCGCCCCGCGCCCGCCCGGCCGGGTCCAGCCCGCCTCCGCCGCACGCTCCCGCGTTAACCCTTCCCGGGTGCTCCTCCACCCCTGCCCGGCCCCCAACGCCCCGGGGAACGCTCGCGCTCGCGGCCGAAGTTCCAACACCGACTTTCCAGTTCTGCGGCCTCTTTGCTCCGGCTTCCTCCCCCTGCCTGCCCTCGCCCTCCCTGGCTCCGGAAAGCAACAGTTTATTGTAGCATTCTGGCCATGGCGAGAACTGCAAGCAAGCAGATTTTTTTTTTTTTTTTTTTTTTCTATCATCAAATACTCTTCCACCTCTATTCAAGTTTCCCTGGGAATTTGGGATGCGAGGGTGTTGCGAAGGGAGTTCCAGCCCAGGGATCCACTGGCCAAGTGTCATAGGGCCAACGCGGGCCTGCACGCAGAAGGCATGCGTGTGCCCCTGTGCGCGTGTATCTAAGTGTGGGTTAGAACCACCTCGCACGTTTGTGGATGTGTGAAGTTGGGGGTGTGAATCTGCCAGGACAGGTCTGAGGG
The DNA here is from genome assembly GCA_004024625.1 of Mellivora capensis. NCBI lineage: Eukaryota > Metazoa > Chordata > Mammalia > Carnivora > Mustelidae > Mellivora > Mellivora capensis. The sequence continues at coordinate 71,215 of PISX010000608.1, forward strand.
CTGCAGATGGGCTCTGACGCCTCGTTAAGAAGCAAGCCTCAGTTCCCTGAAGATTGAACTACAAATTCCCAACCTGGCCTCCAGAACCCTTTTTGTGCACATATAAAACATCTTTCTGTAACAACTGCATTCCCAACACGCTATGGCAGGCATCCCCCAGCCTCCCATATGCTCCATATTAAACAGACACGGAATGTCTTTTTTCTCCTTGATCTGCAGTTTTAATGGATTGAAAACTCTTCACCCACTGTCTCCTTTGAATGTCACCTCCCCACATGCCGCCAGTAATGTTTATGGGGCACAACCTTCTCTTCTCACATAAGGTAACAAGAAAATATGCCACAAACCTAGACTATCTCTCGCTATAAGATTGATCCCTCATGTGATAAGCTATTAAATTTTCCTCTTCCTGAGAAACTTAAAGGTGTCAATCAGATTGTTTCCGTAAGAGAAAAGGGGAGCCCCGCACTGAAGGTGATGAGTGAGGCTTGGGGTGTCCGGCTCTACTCACGTTTTTTTACTTGCTTGTTGAACTTAATGGATGACAACGCTTTCCAATGCAGAGGTGCCCCTAACCTGTCATGAGGCCTTCAGAACTTGGAAACACGCAAGAAATGCATCTATTTAGGATTCTGTAGGAGAAGAGAAGGCACATGCAACACCCACGATCTGCTGGAAAAGGGCAGGCAGCAGGGACTGTGCTCTACCTCCCTTTGTCTATGGGGCTGGGACAAGGGGCAAGAGTCCTTCACAGCTCAGACTTTGGAGCTCCTGAATGGCCAGGTGGGTGGCATCTCACTTCCCAATACCTGCCTGTCTGTGTCCACGTTCTGCCCCTCTGGGCTCACCTCCCCAGGCAGCCAGGCTGGCTGCAAGCCCACAGTCCAGGCTTTGAAATATGGCCACCTCAGGGCAAATTGGGAGGGCCGGTGCAAGAGTGTGGCAGGATGACTCATCTTTGCCTTGGGACAACTGCTGGGTGTGAGGAAACTGGAAGCCAGTCCACTTCAGGTCGGCTCCATCTAAGAGCCTGGCCTTCCGGAATGCTGGTATGTGGGACCCATGGCCAAGGACACACCTACCCCCTTCTGCGACCCCACAAGAGCCAGCAGCCAAGCTGTCCCTGTGATGTATTTCTGCACATGCTCACTCTCCCCACTCCTTTAAAGGCCACAGAGGGTGCTATTACAGGAACAGAAGTGTATACTGAGGGGAATAAATTGCCACAGAAGTGTCTATGATATAAACAACAGCAGCGTCCATGTGCGTGTGTGTACACACACACACACACACAGACACACACACACACATTGTGGGGGAGGGGAGATAGAAAAATCAAAACATCCAAAATCAAATAAACAATGATCAGAAAGAGAGGCTTTAAAAAAGGAAGTGGAAACTTGGTCTTCATGGGTGGTTTTCCTCCCCTCCCAGCTGTCCCCACTGACCCTTCATTGCCCCCCAGCCAGCCCTAATCATCATAGGCTCCGCTTGAACCAAAGACCCTCCTGCTCCCTCATTATCCCAGGGCTGCAGCAGCAGGAAGGAGGGAAGGGAGATGGGGACACAGACACAAGGCCTGGTTTGGTTCGCATCTTCTCATTAATGACCCCTCTAAGAGACTGATTTCCAGAACAGGTGCTTGGTCACCTTGACCCAAAGGCTCCCCCTCCGTCTCACCCCTGCCCTTTTCCCTTCCCCCTTGACTTCAGATCTGGTGGCACATTTCCCATCCAGCAGGAGGCTGGGCCAAGTGTGGAGAAGCCAGGAGCCCTCTCAAGGCACCGGGTCTTTGACTACTTGTTGATAATATTTCTGAAAGAGAATCCAAAGTCCTTCGCTTCTACCCAGCCCCTTTCTCAAGATAGCACAGTTTTCCATTTTTCCCTTCTCCCTGGCAGCAGTGATATCATGTGACTTGTTGTAATCCTGCACAGTTGCCTGGAAACTGGAAAGCAAGGTGATGTATTTCTGCACATGCTCACTCTCCCCACTCCTTTAAAGCAAAACCCTATAGAGGATAAACAGCCTATTTTGCCTAAGTGCAGACAAGTTTAATAAAGCAGAGAGTGTAAGTCGTTTCTGGAATTACGTATCAGATTGAAATCCTAGGATTCCAGAAAACAAGGACTGGGAAGCATCTGGCCAGCTCTCCAAACTTTGGTCAGCACCCCCCCCCTCCAAAAACCCTTCTGGTGTTTTTGGAGGGGGGGGGGGAGGTGAATTCAGAGAGCTCAGACCCAGGACATGGTTTTCTAAGATTCGGTGACTTTGTCTTTTGTTTCTTTGGAAAAGTGCCACCTTACACAATGTACCTTTGTTTGAGGAGGGAGGCGGAGAAGGACACAGGTAACCTGTCCTAAGACTGCAGGTCTCCTCTGTTCACCTGCAGAGTGGAGGAAACAGCCCTCAGAAGCCTGTTGTGTGGATAAGCAATAAGGCAAATAAATGTCCAGCAAGATGCTTGAGATATAGGAGGCCCTCCAAACTGTTCCCTCAATAGTCTGTTTTCCCATTCTGGGGAGAAACGCAGCACCCCCAAAGCAAAAATGCCCTCCAGTTGGGAGGCCCACTCCTGGGAGCAGGGACCTGGAGGCTGCCAGGGGGTCCTACAGAGGGGAGCCAGCCCTGCCACCTTCCCTGCAGGGAGGAGCAGGCTGGGAGGGGGAAAGGGGCTGTGCTTTTCTGCCATCTCTCAAAAACAAACAGTCCTCTCCTGGACCCAAAATGAAACATCCAAATTTTCCAGCCAGAGGACTCTTAAAGTGTTATCTGATCCAACCTGCCTTTTAGGATTAAGCCAGCGGGAGGTGAAGAGTTGTTTGTTTCCCAAGATCACTGGGCCCATGCTGGAGCTGGACTGAAACCTATGGAAGGTTCTGACTCCTGATGCATCCTCTTTCCCTCCTCCCGGGGAGGAGACCCAGGACAGAGCTGGCTAAGGGGGGGGGGGGGGGGGGGGGGGGGGGGGGGGGACCTGAGCGTCTCAAGTCCCTGACTTCCACTGCGGAACTAATAAACAGGATTGGGGCTGTCTTCCTAAAAGAACCACCCCAGGGTTCAGCCTGCAATTCCACTGAAACACATTTCCTTCTGCCCCTGCTTAGGGATCACGTTGACCCTTGGAACTGGGCTATCCATCAAGTCTGGTACAGGTGGAAGGTGTTTCTATGGGCATCTCAGTGGGTTCGGTTCACCTAAGGGAGGACTGACTTTCACAGAACCTGAGAGGAGGAAGGAAAGAGGAAAAGGTGGACTCCACTTCCCCCCAGCGCCCCCCTTCCTACTTGCTCTCTCCTAGCAGAGCAGGGACTGGGACGTCAAGGTGGAAATTTTGAAGCCACGGGAGAAAAGGGGAGGTTTCTCCCAGAACTCCTATCCAGAGAGAAGTGTTGGGGAAACTACTATTTGTTAATAAAACGAATGATAACACGTCATTTAAATGTTAAATTTAAAACAGAGCTAAGAGTGTAAAACTTCCTAATCTGATTTCCTTTCAAGTGCTTTTCCTATTTATTATAAATGGAGCTACAAACAGCCGGGCCTCTGGCACACTGCCATTCATCATCTCAGAGTCTGGCTTTTTAAGAGTTGGCCTGAGCTCCTAACCAGGAGAGACCACCAATACCCAAACAAACCCAGAAAGAGGTTCCGAGTTTTGACATTTTCTTCTCCAGGGTGTCAAGCAGATGTGCCCACGGGAGAGGCTGTTTGGGGGAGAGGAGGGGAGAAAGGGGAAAGGAGGCGCTGGAGGAGCATGCGCAGTGGCTCCCCGTGAAACTTGCTGGTAAATAGGTCTGCGTTGCCAAGCTCTCTCCGTAGACATTGGTTTCTGCTCCCGATGTTTCCTCCCGCTCCTTTGACACAGCTTCTGGAAAGTGAAGGTTTGCCAAGCTTGGAACGGGTTCCTTTACTCTCTCAGGTCAGTTTCTCCATTTGCCCCGAGCATCCCCACAAGCTGTATGAGTGCTCTGGGGGGGGGGGGGGATTTCCCCCCGGGGTGAGGGGTGGCCAGGAGCCTAGGCAGAGTCCTGGCTGCTCCAGAACACCTGGAGAGGTTCTGGGTATTGCCTTCCGGTGGAAAGAAATGCCTCTCTGTCAAATCCTCCGCGTGCTACTTAATTTTTTTTTTAAAGATTTTATTTATTTGTCAGAGAGAGAGCGAGCCCGCGCTTGAGCTTGTGCAAAAGTTTGCAGGGGGGCGGGCAGAGGGAGAAGCAGACTCCAGCGGAGCACGGAGCAGGGAGCCCGAGGTGGGACTCGACCCCAGGAACCGACATCATAACTCCAGCGGAAGGCCGATGCTTAACTGACTGAGCCACCCGGGCGGCCCAACGTGCTGCTTTATTAGCTGCTTTATTACGTAAGCGTCCCCACTCCGGCTTCAGCGGGCTTCAGAGCACTCAGATAATGTGTTGGCAAATGTCTTTGGAGAGGAGTCTATACTTGCTGTCTACACTTCCTCCCCTCCCATTGTCTCCTCAACCCCCAATAGTCTTGCCCCCTTCAAATCTTTTTTTTTTTTTTTTTAAGATTTTTATTTATTGATTTGACAGAGAGATCACAAGTAGGCAGAGAGGCAGGCAGAGAGAGAGGAGGAAGCAGGCTCCCCGCCGAGCAGAGAGCCTGATATCAGGACCCTGGGATCATGACCTGAGCTGAAGGCAGAGGTTTTAACCCACTGAGCCACCCAGGCGCCCCAGTCTTGCCCCCTTCAAAGAGCATTTCCAGGCAGGTGAAATCCATCCTAATGGGTAAATTCGTGGGATGATTTGCTCTGGCTCTGGCTTCACGTGGCTTCAGCCTCCCTCCTTCTGCTCCCTGCAATTTGAGCTCCCCCTTATCTGACAGGACTTTCTTAACAGGAGCAGCTCCACCTCCTGCTGCTCTGCATGCCTCCCACCCCCACCCCGCACCCCCAGTCCTTGCGGGCTGCTCTTCCTCTGGGGTCCTTTCCCCTGAAATGTCTTCTGGACCCTCTTCTGCCCCACCTGCAGGTCCAAGCCCCACCCTCTAAAGACAAGGGCCTCCCAGACCTATGCCCTGCCCTCTCTCATGACCTCCCTCATCATCAAGACTTTGGGGGGGGGGGGGCATGGCTGGCACCTTAAAAGAAAACCTACTTTGTCCCTGTTGAAACCAGCTGTCCTCCTGGTAGGCAGTGACATCACATCGCCCCACTGCCTCAGTTAGAAACCTGGACCATCTCTAGATCGTTCTACTCCCTCATCCGTCCCCACTCAGTCATCCAGCTCTGTTGATTCTGCCTCCTAAAAATCTCCTACAGAGATTCTCTACAGAGAATTCTCTACAGAGAATCAGAGATTCTCTACAGAGAATTCTCTACAGAGAATCAGAGATTCTCTACAGAGAATCACCACCTTCTCCCCGTATCCACAACCACCGACCAGGGCTCGGGCTCTTCTCATCTCTTGCCAGGAACAGCAGAACATTCTGTTCTCCCGGCCTGCAGTAGAGCCCCCTGCCCCCGAGGCCCCTGACATGATGCCACCAGAGAGACCATTCTGTACTCCAGAACTGACTGTAGCATCCCTGGCTTCCGATCCCATCCTTTCTTGGCCGCATATATCCTCCAGGGCAAGGCCCAAAGCCCATTGTACAGTGCCCAAGGTGGTTGGTCCTGCCTGGTCTCCAGCTCTGCCTCCTGCTGGCTCCCCAGGCCCCTGCCGAGGGCAGTCCCTCATGGTTTCTCCTGTCTTCTACTCTGTGACTTTGTGCTTGAGATGTCCTTGGCCAGCAGGCCACCCTCTTCAGCTTCTTCACCCCTCCCCTGCCTTATTGCCCCCAAACAGGAAGACACCCCTCTCTCTGGTTCTGTGGCACCTGGGCCTCACCTCTAGCAAAACACCTGTCCTACCTGCTCAACCATGGGCTCCGAAGAAGGCGCCATGTTTTTTGGTATTTTTTTGCTCCCTTAGCCCTGTCCACAGCTGAACCCCATTGTGGATATGGGTGTTATGGGAAACGTTGGACAACGGATATAACATGGACGCAGGCCTACGGGCACGGATGCCAGCCTGGGTCCCGGGGCTGGGTCCTGACATCCTCATGGCAGAGTGAAGCCTTTAGGTGCTATGTCGTGGGGCATCGTGGCTGGCATCCTCGAAGCAGACCTCAATAAGCCCTATGTCCGGGCACTCTGCCCCGTGTCATTCTCTCCCTTTGAGCGTGCTGAGGCTGGCTGACTTGCCTCCAACCAGCAGAATACGGCAGACAGGGCGGGAGGTTCCTTCTGAGATTGGATTTTAAAAAGACTGTGACTTCTCTCTTCGGTGCTTTTTTAGGATGGTGAGGCAGCCTTCTGGAGGGGAGAGGCCCCTGTGGCAAGGGACAAGGCCTGCCACCAAACCAGTGGGTGATCTTGGAAGTTGAGTCCTACCCAGCCAAGCCTTCACACTCCTGTAGGCCCAGCATTAACCTTCCTTAACCCTCCTGCCTGGGCGAGGACCACGTGGAGCCAGAGGCTGGCTAAGCCACGCCCAGATTCTGGACCCACGGATTAAGAGGCTTCCTTTCCGAAGGGGCGTGGCCAAACCAGACAGGTCCCTGAGAAGTGTGCTCTGTGGGCTAACAGGGCTCATGCTGGGGACCAAGTGGCAGTCCATCCGGGTTCCAGGAGCCTTTTCCACACTTAAACACAACAGCGCATTGAGGGGGGGAACGGCGACAAGAGTAAGCCTGCAATCATTATAACACATCTGGGGTTCTTCCAAGGTTACTGGATGTTTCTGTAAAAACATATCAGATTTCTCCAAATGGGTTATGAAACGCAAAACCGAAATCGTTTTGAGATTTTCCTGAGTTCCAGGCTAGTGACATTTGATCACACTCAAAAACAATATCTACCCTGCTGCCACCTTTGCCCAAGTTATTGAGGTCCCCTCCGCCCCCCGCGGAAATGTAGAGATTGGATTTATCCGTCTAGAAGGTAATTATGAATATTATTTATTGCTTCAGATTTAGAAGAGGGAAGCCAGCCTTCCCCTTGGAGTGATAGGGAACCTGGACAAAGAGTTGCTAATGAGGGGATCTTTGGGATTCAGATGGGACGCCAGAAGCAGGAGGGGCTGGGGCTAATTCTTTGAATGATATATATTTTTAAAGATTTTATTTATTTATTTGACAGAGGCACAGCGAGAGAGGGAGCACAAGCAGGAGTGGCAGAGGGAGAAGCAGGCTTCCTATGGAGCAGGGAGCCTGATGTGAGGCATGATCCCAGGACCCCAGGACCATGACCTGAGCTGAAGGCAGACGCTTCGCGACTGGGCCACCCAGGTGCCCCTTTAATGATATTTGTAAAGCAATCTTCTGAATTCCTATCACTGAATTTGGATTTGGGGGAGAGAATTCCTGAATGGGGTGCGCCCAGAACAACTCTGGGGAAGTCTTTTTTTGTTTTTGTATTGTTGATGTGACCATGTGACCATTGGCTGCACAGGACACAGTACTTAATGATTTTCTTAGCAAAAATATGAGTATCACCAAATTTAGAATGTGTGGATTGAGTGTCTCCCTGTTACTAATGTCTGGTTAATAAATATTCCCCAATAATACTTCTTGAGAGTGGAAAAAAGATACAGTAGTTAGCGAAGCTACAAAATCTGTCTTGATAATCTCGACACATCACCCCAACACTTCAGGGATGTTAGGAAAAAAATTAAGTGGAAAAAATCCACCATGAGCTAACCCCGCTCTCCAGACATGGAAGATTGGGGCATGGTACTACCAACGGAGGCCACGATGAGAAGACAGTGTTTTAGTTGAAAACACCATTTCCCCTCTCCCTGAACTATTTCTTTTTTGCAGAATTAAAATTTTTTCTCAAGGTCAACTTGTTCAGTGCGTTAAATCTGTCTACCTGTGTACCACTTTGCACCTGAATCCATTAATTCACACATCAGAAGGTGATTGGGACCTGACTACCTGCCTCGGGATCGCAACAAGTTGAGTAAGGGGCTTGCTCCTCCTCCCTTTCTCAAAACCAAGGTCAGAGAAGATGGGAGCACAGGGAGCCAGGTGTGAAAGGCAGGTGTGAGACAGCTGCCTGCCCAGTAGAGACGGGGCTGTCTTCCCAATGGCTGCTGGGGGCGAGCCCTGGAGAAGCCCCAGCCACAGGACAGATTCCTGAAGAAAGACCGAGAAGCCTGCCCGGAAAAACTCTGCCACTCAGTTAGGGCGCAGGGGGCCCCATGGCCATGAGGCCTTCCGCCCCCTTCAAGTCGGCTTTCTCGGGTGACCACCACTTCCTGTAGGTCTCGCTGCTTCACCCGAACTTGGCTTTGCAGTAACAGACAGGACTGTCCCAACCCCCACCCCAAGCTTTAACCTCTTCTACCCTGACAAAGGCCGCCTTCCTTCCTCCCGGCCAGCCTCCCCAGGGGGTCCCCGCTCTGAATTTCCCTGTGAAAAGGTGTCAACCTTATACTCTACAAGACAATGGAGGGCCTAGTGTGCCCTTGGGACGTGCTTACCACCCCCTCCCCCCAAAGAAGGGACCTTTTCCCAGGAAGCCACGAGAGAAGAGGAAGATGGGCGTCCAGTGCATCGGGCACCAGGATCCCAGAGTGGATCCAAAGGCCAGAGTGCCTGAGCTCTGCAGCCTGCTGTCTGGGGGAAGGTGGGGGAGGAAGACGGCTATTTGAGTAGGAGGGCTCACAAGAGGGCTCTGATCACCTGGGGCGGGAAAGTCTGGTGAATGGTAGAGCGGGGGATCCACGTTCCCTGCTGGAATTGGTGAACCGAAGCCCAGGGGTAGGGGGTGGGGACGCGGGGGCTGTGGGCAGCTGAGAGCTGGACCCCACAGGTCCCAGACAGGAGGAAGCTGTGCCTTTTCCAGAAACCCACGAACACTGAGAGCCAGGGAGAAAGGCAAGGTGGAGCAGACTGGCCTGGGCGGGCTTGGCGGAGCCTTGTGGGCCAGGGGAAGAAAACATTTTTCTTTATCCTAAAATGTAGTTATGAGCTCAGGGGAGTGTGGCATAGGGGTTAAACATGGAGGCTCTGAAAAGGGATGCCCACAGAGAGAGGAGAGAGCCTGACCTTGCCCTGTGCCTCAGTTTCTCCAAGTATAGATTGGGAGGAATGGCGGCACCTGGCTTGGGAGCTGGTGTGAGGATTAAATGAAGTCATGCCATCAAGTGGCTGGACCGGTGGGCACCTGGGAAGGATTAATCTCCTTGGGCAAAAAACGAATAGAGCAATCGAGGCTGGGGCCAGGCTCCCCCACAAAGGACACCCTGCAAAGTCTTTTGGGCTCTTGGAGACTCCCTTTCCTTCACCATAAAATGGGAATAAAATAACAGCATGTTTCAGATGGAGCTGGAGTGGAAACATCTAGCCAGTAAATTTAGTTTCTGGCACCAAATGGTCTGCCGAGGGCGGCTAGGGTGTGGGCACACACGTTATCCCGTCGGCGCTCACTGCCAGTCTTCATCTAGAGGTAAGGACTGCAGCTGGCTAACTTCATCTGAGTCTCCTCGGCCCCAAGCCTTGCTGCCGCGCCAGTAAGGGAACTCTTGCCCAGCATCCGCACCCCTCGCCACAGTGCCTCTTGTCACCACCACCTCCAGCCCTCCAGGCCTGTCCCCAGGCTCGGATATGAGCAGCCTTGGCGTGTTTTATGATCCTGCTGCTCCTCCCCGGAGCCGTAAGATGGGCCCCACAGGGCGGTGTTGGGAGAAGGGGGTGCCCATCACCGGCCCCCCTTATCCTCAAGGCCGCCAGCTGCTCCCTCTCCCCTAGAGCCTTCTGAGGGAGCTTCACGGCCTTGGCACCAGACACACGGCACGGCGTGCTGCTTCTGTTCCACAGTTTTTTCACCATCCAGGTGTGACTACCAAGTTTCTGATAACTTCCCCCCGCACATTTGGTCCTCTCTTTGTAAATCCTGCAAGATGCTGAGTTCCGATGACTCTTCTCAGTACAGATTCCATCCCTTAATCTTATTCTGCGTCAAAAAAAGCCTTGTTCAAAGCCAGTCCTCGGGGAGTGTGTTAGGATGGGTGCAGGCACGTCAAGGCTTCCTGCCGGGGTGCGTTTTCCGTTGCTAGCCAGGGGGCTCCTGCCCGGGCGTGGGATGGGACTGGTCTTCCTCACCGACAAGGCTTCTGTGTGTCTTTGAGATACAGCGAGCTGTAACATCTCCGTCGGGGGCGGGGGGGGGGGGGCGGGGGCGGAGGCTCAGAGGATGACGAGGGTCCAAGACTGAGCCTCTGCCGGCTGCTCTCCAACCCTCTGGCGCTCCCTGTGCACTCTGTGCCGTGCCCTTTGCCCCATCTCGTGCTCGTGCTGTGTGTGCCTGGCACGGGGCGACAGAGTCCTGGAGGCTACTTACCCAGGGGCCCCAGAGCCCTCCTGGCAGGCTGCATCACGGGACACTGAAGGCGCACACAAGCCCACCCGTTACTCCCACCAGCTTTCATGCCCACGTGGGAGCCTACAGAGCAGGCAGGCATTCGTGGCAGGGAGGGACAAGGGAGTTTGGTCATCCCGGAAGTACTGGACGCTGGCTTGGCTGTGTTGCCAAGACTGACAGCCAGCACTTTTCAGATTTTGTTTTCCTCCCTGGCGGCGGCTGGGGACCAGGGAGGGAGGCTGGATGAGCTTACTAGGTGCAGAGCACCCAGCACAGAGCCCCTGAGCCCTGAGGCTGGATGAGTGTGCAGGGGCAGGAAGGGGCAGTGGGAACATTTGGGGGCTTTCCAGCTGGGTCTTCCCTGCTGGGCCTTGCCCACTTTCAGTAGAGTGAACAGAGGCCCCGAGTGCTTTAGGAATGGAGCCATAGGACACATCTCTTCATTGACCATATCCTCAAACCACCCTTCATGGATGCAAGGCTGCTCCATCCTCTGCTGGTCGGCTGGGGGCTGGGCTGCTGGCCATAGCTTGGGCGCACGCTTCCCTCCACTCCTTCAGCTCCGTGGGGTGGGGGTGGGGGGTTGGGGGGATCCCTGACCCCGGAAGAAGAGGAGACCAACCAGGGATGTGTGTAATCAGCCCATCCCTCTTTGGAGTTGGCCTGCACAGTGTCCCCATCTTTATCAGCTTCTCGAAGCCCTAAGTTTCATGGGTCAGACCTCACTGGGGAGATCTGAGGTCATCCCTCCAAACCAGTATTAGTGAGGACGTCTAATTCGGTCCCAGCTCTAGGAAGCCAGATTGCTGATCAATAGCAAACCTGACGGACCATCAGCACCTGCCCGAACCCTGTGTCTGCTCTCCATCAGCTCTATACTCAGGCAGGGAAAGGTGGTGTTAGTTATTAGCCCCCTTCCCCAGAACCTCAATACTCAATTTAGAAGTTTCCTCTATAAATGTACTCTTGGAGGTGGCCCTTATTCAGGGGTACCCCACGCTGGGAGGAGAAGGGGACAGAAGAGAGAGGTACAGTCACAGGAAGTCAGTCATGCCCATCCCCAGACAGTCCTCTTTCCCACCCTTCTGCATGTGACCTGGGCCGGGCTGCTTGTCTTGCATATATAACGTGCACATATAATGGCCAACCTGACCTGCACAGAACCATCAATTGCTGGGACCAAGCCTATCACCTCTTTAGTACCTGGCACAGTGTAATGAAGGAAGGAGCAGAAGAATTCATGCATGAGAAGCCATGCTGGAAAGTTGGAGTCAGACATACATTAAGTCTCAAATCCTGACCCCACTATAACCTGAAATAAGTCGTATATCCTTTTTTTTTTTAAGATTTTATTTATTTGACAGAGAGATCACAAGTAGGCAGAGAAGCAGGCCAAGAGAGAGGGGGGAAGCAGGGTCCCCGATGAGCAGAGAGCCCAGTGTGGGGCTCGATCCCAGGACCCTGAGATCATGGCCAGGCAAAGGCAGAGGCTTAACCCACTGAGCCACCCAGGCACCCCAGTCGTATATCCTTTTTAGTAAGTCGTGTATCCTTTTAAGCCTTAATTTCCCCATCTGCAAAACAGAGCTAAGGCTAAACAACCACTTTTAAGGGTTGCTTATGACTGAAATAACTTTCAAGCCATCCTTCTTTTAAAATGTTGAAATAATTTTCAAGCTATCCTTTTTTTTTTTTTTTAAAGGTCTCCCACTTACCAGGCCCCGGCTAACAGGCCCACGATCCTGTGGGTATCACGACAGTAGATGCCGAGAGCCAGCCATCGTCACTGGCAGGGAGGAAGCAGAAGGGCCGCTAGTCGCCGTGAGGACTAACCTAAGTCCGGTCCAGGAAGCTGAGCCCAGAGACCGGGGCAGGATGACCACACTAGGCTTCTGGGCCCAGTCAGACATATCTGTAGATGTTTCCAGGCTGACCCCGCCCCAAGCACAGGGATTCCAAGACCAGTGCCCAGAGGGAAGGTGGGTCCCAGGAGTCACCGCCAGCATGGGTCCCTCCTTGGCGCCATCTTCCCTCCCAAAGAGCGGCTCTGTCTGAACCCCCAGGGCCCAGGGCAGTAAAAGGGCCATAAACGGAGCAAGCTGCCATAAACCAGAGAGAGTCGTTAGTAGTTTCCTCTCTGATAAGGGCTTCAAGTGCTCCGAGGAGACACTGTGATTTCCAAGTCTGGTCCTTGTGCCCTAGATATTTGAATTCTTGGGTCAGAGGCCACGGAGAGAGGGGAGGTTGGGGAGAAGTCCTCCCAGGGGACGGAAAAGGCCGGGAGGGTGAGGGGCAGGCTGCCCAGGGCTTCGGGTTGTAACAGCAGCAGAGCGGCTGAGGTGAGGAGACACTTGTCGGGGGCCAGGCTCTCTGTGAAGAAAGGGGTCACCTTATTTACTCCCCCGCCCAGCCACTCCCTATGGCAGACGCTACTGTGACTAACCTATGTCATGGGAAACACAGGCCTGGGGGCAGGACCTGCTTCCCCGCTTGCAGGACACAGTGTAAGACGTGAACACAGGCCCCCTGTCTCACTTTGGGAATTTCAAGATGGCGACAGCACAGGCCCCTTGGAGTTGGTGGCTGTGTGGCTTGCACTGATCACCTGCCCACGGAGCCGGCCTGTCTAGAGGGCCCCAGACGCTTGGCGAAGACCACGCGGCAGGAAGTGGTGGTGACACCGGGTGGGAACGCCATGTGGTGGGAAAGGACGAGGCTCAGGGTTGGTTCTTGGACTCCTCCTAGCCCTCCCTCTACCCCATGGACAGTGCTGCCACCAGCTGCTGGCGAAGGCTCAGAAAGGGTAAGTCAACAGCTCGGGGCCACCCAGCTCTCTGATAGGTGGATTCTTCTGAGAAGGCAAGGGTTTCAAGGAGGGCCATTGCACTGGTAGATGGCAGTCCTTGCTTGCTGAGACACGCTTCTGGGGGCACTTGTGGCACCCGGCTGGAAGGAGCTGCCACGTAAGCATCTGTTGAGGGCAGAGCTGTGGGCTCTGCCACCAGGAACTCACGTGCCTTGGAGTCCAGGGTGCAGGCCTGGTCTTGAGCTCATGGAGTTTTCTCGTATAAATTCTGGTCAGTGTCAGCTTCCCGGTCTCTGAATAACAGGTGTCCGTGCTCAGAGGCCTAACGCTCCGAAGGCGCCTAATCGGAAGGCTGGTTTTCAGAACAAGAGCCGTCACACTGACGAAGCGCTTCTTAATTTTCCAGGTGGCTGTGTGTTCTCACCGATGGCACGCAGCCGCAGGGAGGGCTCGTGGCCAGCCCCCAGGCCTGTGTCCCAGTCCTGGCTCTGCCTCCAGCTTGCCCTCTGGCCCGGACACTCTGGGGGGGTGCCAGGTGCCCACCTGCACAACAAGGGGCTTAGAGACCGGCATCTCTGACTCGCACACACCAGCTCCCTCTACTCTGTTCTCCCTCCTCGATGCACGTCATATCCACAGGAGACAGCACAGTCTCACCCTGGACACGGCTGGACCCACCGGCGAGGGGCGACAAGGCCACAGAAGGCCACTGGCTGTCACCCACTTGCTCCTCCTCCCTGTGTGCAGCCTGCGTGGGCCTCCTTGGAGGGAGTGGTGAGGGGCCGGGCTGTGACTTTGGTCTTGGCCACGGGTCCAGCATTCAAGAAGGATAACACGAAGGCAAGCAGATGCCAAGAGGTCGGGACCCACTTCCGTGGCCTCTTCCAAAGAGCCATCATAGTTCTGCTTTGGGAGGAAGGGCCAGGTTTCCCAAACGCTCCTAGACTTAACGAGGAGTCTGGGATGCCATCTTGTGGGTTCCTGACATTACCCCAAACCTTCAGGATTATGTATAATAGGAGGGATTTGAAAATAACATCCACGTCTGCGAGGGGTCCGATTAAGTAAATCATATACATGCCGCAGGCAGGACACAGGAACAATTACATCACCATTTAAAAGGCAATGGAGTGGGACTCCTGGGTGGCTCAGTAGGTTAAAACCCAACTCTTGAATTTGGCTGAGGTCATGATCCCAGGGTCAAGAGATCGAGCCCGAGTTGGGCTCCTCACTGGGCGTGGAATCTGCTTAAGATTTTCTCTCTCTCCCTCTGCCCCTCCCTCACTCTCCCTTTTTAAAAAACATAAATACAGGGTAATGGGGTTGTAATGATATTGGAAGTCCATATGAAGCTCACTCCAAGAAGCTAGAGGCAAAAGTGGTATCCAACACGTATTCAAACAGGCAAATGTATAGCAAAAAGATTTGAGCTGTAGACGGTAGGATTATAGATCATTTTTCTCTGGCTTTTTATACATTATTTTTTATATGTTAGCGGGCTTGCGTTGCCAGGCCTGGATGGTGACATTCAGTGCCATGTGACCCTACCCCTTCTTGGGCACAGCTGATTGAACCCCGTGCTGCCTTGTCACTCATGGGCGGCCCATCACGGGCTCACGGGCGCCACTCGACTGGACGAGTCAGGCCTGGAAAGAGGAGCTGGGTTGTTCGGTTTTTCTCTTGAGCTCAGAAATTTGAACTGAGAAACAAAGAAAAAATTGTGCTCCGTGGGAGCGAAAGCTATAGAAAGGGGCCAGAGCGAGGCTGAGGGGATGGTTGCCATGGCCAGGGAGCTTTTGAAATGGTGAGGGGCCAGAGGGAGGGGCCGTGCCCTGAGGGAGCCCCAAGCCCCTTGTGTTCTTGCAAACACACCCCTATTTTCCCTTGGGGTCAATCAAGTGGGTCTCTGGTCCTTAAAATGGAATATTATTATTTTGTGTTTTTGGAGCTTCTACAATGACAGTGTATGACTTTTAATGAAATAATTCACTGCCAAAGAGGGGATCCATTGGATCCTTGGCAACCCTGCCTTCAGAGAGCTTTCAGTAAGGTCAAATATTTTAAATAAGCTTGGCATCGCATCATTTCACCAGGGTTACGGAAGAGCTGGAGTTCAAGGCCATTTGGATGCTTTGCAACCCAGACCTCCATCTGGCGGCCTTGGCATCAGACACCCCCAGCCAGGACCCGCGGGGGCCACCCCGACAGGCCAACAGAGCCTCGTCCCTCTCAGAAACGTCAGCTCTGAAAGGCAGCTTGGCCTCGCTTACTTCGTGCCGACCCCGTTTCTAGACAAGAGCGCGCACGGGCATTGGCACTGCCTCACACAGCCCCTCAGGCTCGCACACGCACACGCACACGCACACCAGAAGACCAACAGCCTGGAAGGAGCAGAAAAGGAGACGGAAGAAAACATGGCATCCATTTTACATATGTGAAGTCCATTTCCTCCGCGGGGGGACTTGTGTCCGTGAGCCTGAACAGGTAAGAGTGACACATCTCTGACCCTGTAATCCCTGAGCATTTCCATTCCTCTCACACGCTTCTCCCCTGGAAGTGTTTGCTCTCCGCACGTCCTGCTACCTCAGACTCCTGGCCAGCTCTGCTCACTGGAGAAGGCAGCAGAGGGGCCCCAAACGTTCTCTCTTCCTGGATAAAAAGCACGCACGCGACCATGTTCATCCGTCTGCCAACTTCCCAGGACCTTCTTCCTACCTGCTTGCAATGCGGATTGCTGGGCATGAAAAGCCCAGAGTGGGTGACATGGACAAAAGGGATGGATGTACGGGGTCTCCAAGCACCTCGGGCTCCTGGGGAGAAGGCAGGAATGGTACAGGCAGATGGAAGCTGCTGGGGACGCCTCGGTCCTGGGCTCTTGTCCCAGTGTCACCACTTTGCATTTCCTGGGCCTCGATTTTCTCGACTATGAAATGGGAATGTTAACAGGGAGGGCAGAATGAGGAAAAGGACACAAGGTCCACTCTAATGCTTGTTGCCCTTCCGCTGCGGGAACCAGGCTGCCTGCAGTTCCCTCCCCCCTCCCTCCCCCGGTGCCCCCACAGGAAAATGTCCCAGAGCCTTTGGAGGGAGAGCCGGCTGGGGGCCGGGCACGCTGAGCAGCGGGGCCTTTGGAGGGAGAGCCGGCTGGGGGCTGGGCACGCTGAGCAGCGGGGCCTTTGGAGGGAGAGCCGGCTGGGGGCTGGGCACGCTGAGCAGCGGGGCCTTTGGAGGGAGAGCCGGCTGGGGGCTGGGCACGCTGAGCAGCGGGCAGTCACCCCAGGCCAGGCACTTCTGAGACTCTTCTAGGAGAAGACCGATTGCTCATATGTCAACACGCAATGCCGTCCTGGCTCGGGGAGGGATGAGTGGCTGTGACCAGGTTTTAGAAACACATGTCGAACCCAATTCCAACCAGATGAGGCTGGCCTCCTTCCAACGGCCACTTTCCACCCCAGTCCTGGCCAGCGGCAGGCTTGTCCGTATCCCATCCCCCGGTAGCCGGGCCTGTTTGTTCTCCCAGAGTCCTCGGGTCCAGACGGAGAAGCTCACCTCTCCACTCTGGAGGCTCCGTTCAGAAGGCCCAAGTCGTGAGTCACAGAGCTCAAGGAAGCCAGAACCTTCCGGAGAACCCGCTGTCCATCCTCTAGTTACACAGGCCAGTTCTCTCCCTGACCTGGGGAAAGCTGGGCAGAGAAAGAGGCTAGGAGACGCTGTCTAACCACCACAACAAGGGGGTTGCCTGAGCCAATGGCCCCCCCAGGAAACGAAAGAGCCCATATGGAGCAGATGGGCCTGAGCCAATTGGCCAGGAAGCCACTGGCTTCTCTTTGCTGGGTTAAAAATGGTGGCTGGAAAAAAAAAAAAAAAGCCACCACCACCCAAAAAACCAACCCACGAGAGGATGCAGCATACCAGCAAAGAGTCAAGAAGGAAAGGAAATCCAAATGTTTTGAGTTTAGCTACTAAACATAGTTTCCAGCGAGTGTACGCATGTCTTGAAATGAAGCAGATGAAAGCAACATGTGTCAATGGCTGTGGGAAGGCGGCAGTGTCTTCGGCAGGAAGTAATGGAATTGAACCTGAAGCTTCAGCCCAGAACTTAACTCTTCTGCTCCAGTCCTCAGGGCTTTCTGCGCCGAAGGCACCCCTGGGGCTCTGCCTCCCTGGGCCCTGGAAGAACCCTCTCCAAGGACCAGGAGCACCTGATGGCCTTGGAGGGAAGGGAGCCCCCCAGGCCTAGGAAGGGGCCTCTGAGCCCTGAGGAGGAACCACACAGCCTCCGTCCACGGGGAGCCATAAACCCTTGGCGCAGGGACCACAGGGAAGAGTTCTTGGCAAGGGCACTGCTGGCTGCTGGCAGAGGTGGCCAGGCCAAGGTCAAGGTGCTGGCACTGAAAGGGTGGGTGGCACCCCCACTCCCCGGGGGAGACCCTCGGGCCCCAGGAGGCTGTCAGGGCAGCTCTGTGGCCTGGGGCATGCGGACGGGGCAGGCTCCTCTCACCTGATCCCTCTGCTCGAGACAGAAGCGAGGAAGTGTACACCCACCCCTTTGCCACCCCCACCCCCACCCCCGGCCAAAGCCCCAGGAAAAACAGTGACTCTGGGCCCCGAAGGTGAAGCCGATGTCCACATGTGCCTCGAGAGGAGAGAGAATGGCTTCTCCAGGCCCCTCTCCCTGATTTCATCTTGGATGGATCGATGCTATGCCGCCTCGGGGGTACCCGCCTAGCTCTTGCCCATGCACACCACGTGCCGGTAATACATACAATTTAAAAATGAAACAGAAGAAGCAGAATTAAGTAGATAAAAGAAATAAAGTGGGATCATGGAGTGTGAGCCTCTGTGAGTCCAGTTTTAGACCTGGCCTTAGCTCACGGGCCCAATGGTGTCTAAGAGACCAGCGGGCCGCCCCTGTCACCTGCACCAGGATCCCCAAGGATCCTGGGGGAGGTCCAGAGCTCTTCCCCTCGGGAGACTCAGGAGGCCAGGTTTAGGCATTGGGGAGCTAGTCCACTGATTTTCAGACAGGGCTGGGCCAAGATAATCTAAAGCAAATGGATGATGGCCTTGGCATTGTTACACGCAGATAAAATTAATGCTTCAATTCTTTCTTTCATCCCTAAACAATTAAATTTCTAACAAGTCTTCATGCTGGATTCCAGGAGACGTCCTCTGGTATTCCTCAGAAATGTCTATGTTTGGATTTACTGTGCCCGTGTATCTCGGTCTGCTCAGGCTGTCATAACAAAATTCCATAGACTGCCTGGTTTAAGCAACAGAAATTCACTTCCCACAGTCCTGGGGGCTGGAAATCCAAGATCAAGGTTCCAGCCCATTCAGTTCCTGGGAAGAACTCTCTTCCTGGCTACAGACAAGCACCATCTCACTATATCCTCACGTGGCAGAGAGAAAGACAGAGAGAGAGAGAGAGTTCTGTTCTCTTCCTCTTCTAGTAAGGGCACGGATCCCATCGCAGGGGTCCCACCCTCATGACCTCATCTAAAGCTCCAAATGCCACCTTCTGGGGGATTAGGGCCTCAGCACCTAAGTGGGGGCAGGGCACAGTTCATTGTACTCCATCAGGTTCAAGACCTTGGGCAGGTCAGTCGGACCCACATCGGGAGGGGTCTGCCCTATGTCGTCGTACACTATCTTAGGCTCAGGGGCAGTGTCTGCGACGGCCACAAAATATCGGTTTTGTGCTTTAAGAGTTTGAGAGCGAAACAGAGAAGCAGATGACATAGGAAGAATGAGGGAAGAGCCAAAGCCAGGATGTCCACTGGGTGCTGCGGGCAGGGGCGTGGGGCTCCAGGGCCCGCCCTAGATGAGATGACGAAGGGGCAGAACCAGACCCAGACCGAGGAAGGTAAGCAGCACAGCCCTGGAAAGCAAAAGAGCCTGAGCAAAGGGTTCTGATCTAGCTGCCTGCAGGATCGCATCTCACGAGCCACAATGTGCCAGGCAAGCGGCTGTCCAGAGTGAAGTGGGTGTGGCCAAAGCAAGGGGAAACTGAATGTTCCAGTGTAGAGTATGGCCTTGACTTTACAGAGAAACCAGCTAGCGGGGAGCTAGGTCATCAAGCTGTCTATCAGGACGCACCTCCTTGTGGGAGTGCTGGTGGGGTGGGGGGCGCTGGGTCTAATGAGGGGGTGGGAGGCAGGAAGCCGGGACCCCAGTGGGAGGCCACGGTAATCTAAGGTGGCTTGTTTCGTTCGATGTTTACATTTTGTTCCAGCGACTTTCTTAGGTCGGGTTCGCCAGAAGCTGACCCTGAGATGGCAGTTCAGGTGAATGACTAGGAAATAGTCTCGGGGGAAGTCTGGAGGGGAGGCGGTGGTGGCCTGTGGAGGGCATGATGTCCATCAGTGTCCCCAGGACAGTAATTTGGTTCACCGGCACGCCGGCTTGGAGACGAAGTTGCTGGGGTATTTCTGCCCTGGCCTTTGTCCGTCACTGGTGAAGGCCTCAGGGATAGGAGAGGGGATGCGGGCACCTTGTACTCTCGGAGCTTGTAGGCAAAGCAGGTGCCTGAGGGAGGTAGGGGTCGGCGGAGGCCAGAGTGCTGAGTTTTAGTTATCTGCTTTAGTGGGTGATGAGACCTCCCGGGAATCCCAGTATGTCCCGTGAGCCTCGGAATTAGCCAGCAATTTGTGCTTCGGCAGATCTTAGATGGTTCAGATCCAGAAGGTGAAGAAAAGTCCAAACTCGGACTCCCAGCATCAGCTCTGTCACCAGGATTATGGGGACCCCATGGCTCTAGAAGATTCCTCTCGGCTGTGAAAGAGGCAAGAGACACGGCAGGGAAAGGAATGGTGGCCCCAGAGTGAGCCAAGAACTAACCATGAACCTCATTGTTGGCTACACCAGGGCTGCCCAGCAAGAGTTGGGGCTGGATTCCCATCCACGGGCCCGCCATGGACTAGTTATCTGAACGCGGGGCAAGGGCGCGTCCCTATCCGTCGCTGACTCAGTGCCCTTTATTCCCATAACCGAGATGGCTTTACCTGCCCTGCCCATTTCTAAGACTGTCATAGGGATAAAAATAGGAATCTACCCTGGGAAAACTCTCCAAGAATGTTCAAGCACACGCCACTTCCGAAATGGTGAGTAATGTCAGACGTGGGCAGGAAGGGAGGAAAGCGACATGCACCGCACATCACGGGCAGGCTGACGGGGGCCCTCACCGGCTTCACGAAAATGAAAATGTGCACCGGGCAGAACTTTGACCCTCAGGCGGGATTCTGACAGAGACCCGGGTCTGTCCCTACAAGCCACAGACACCACGAAGCCATGTGATCTCCACGAAATGCAATTCATCACGGAGCATCTGAGTTACCTCTTCAGACTGGAGGGTAGAGATCAAAGCCGGCCAGCGAGTGAGGCTTTGATAAGTTTAACCAGGTCCAGAGCCCACTCCCTGCTCTGCCTCCTTGGCCCGCGGGACACACTCGGCCGGCCTCCGGGGCCAGGCCAGACTTGCACGGGGCTCCAGAGCCAGTTAATTAAAAGTTAACCTCACCTCCTGTAGAACGGCGCAGAGAAGCCATTGCTTTCCTTGGAGAAGATCAGCCCTGTGCGTGATACGGCTTGGGAACCCCCACCCTGCTCCCTCCTCCTCTGGAGGACCCTTCTGCATCCTCAAGCAGAACAGCTCCCTTTAAAACATGAAAATCTGTGCCCCAGGCCCATGTCCAGAGCCTACTTGTCTTGGACCCTCAAGGCTGCAGGGGAAAAAAGAAATGAAAACTGACTGGAACACCCGAGTGGTCAGGAACACCTGGACAGCCGTGGAGAGCTTCTCCGTTAGGATTTGTGCCCCATCACACCGGGGGAGCCCCGGTGAGTCAGGTTCTCCGTGGACGCCCGTGTCCGCATCTAAGTCCCCATTGCACTGGGCAGGAAGGGAGTCTGGACCCCCAGCTCTGGACCCTAAGCTGTGTAGGGGCAAGGATGAAATGTCTTCACTTTTACTCCCCCGGAACTTCACCCAGGCAGGTGCCCGGCCCGGATAGGTGGCCTTGACACCCGGCTAATAGGTGACTGTGTTTCCTCACACACCACCCAAGGAACCAAGGATCCGAGAGGCTGAGGGGCTTGTCTAAGCCAAGCCGGTCGGTAAATGGCACAGTCTGAACTTGAACACATGCCTGTCTGACTTCAAAGTCTGGGTTTATTCCAATACACCTCACGTGTGTCTAACCGAAGACATCTGGATTACAGCATCATAAAAATCAAAGGTTGGTGATACAGTCCCAGCATCCAGTGTCCCACATGGACTCGTTCTGTCACAGAGCCAAGGACTCGGGACCCTGACCTCAGGCACATTTTTGCTGCCAAGGGGTTTTGGGTAAGGGAATGCAGTCGGAGTCCCTGCAGCCCCCCAGGGCAGGAGGGACAGGCCACACTAAGCGTGTTTCCAGTTTCCCCTAAGGGCTCTTTTCTATAGCCGCAGGCAGCTACGTATACAATATCGAAATCAACAGATGATTGTTTGAAAACTTGGGATTGGAACAAGTCACATACATCATTTCCGCCTATCAGGCTATGCTGAAAATGCATCCTAATTTTCTAAGAACGAACCACAGGCAGAGAGCTGGCTGCCGGCTCCTCCCTGGTATAACTCGGGGGGCGCACCACCCCTCTGTGGTCACAGGGAGTCTCTGGGGGGCCGACTGGCTGGACTGTTTGTGTCAAAACTTCAGGGCACAGCCCCCTTTCCGGCCCCTGGT
Source organism: Mellivora capensis (assembly GCA_004024625.1). Classification (NCBI taxonomy): domain Eukaryota; kingdom Metazoa; phylum Chordata; class Mammalia; order Carnivora; family Mustelidae; genus Mellivora; species Mellivora capensis. The sequence continues at coordinate 93,125 of PISX010000608.1, forward strand.
CCTGCGTGCTGCCCCATCTCCTCCTAGGGGGTCTTTCTGCAGGGGGGAGGCCGCTGCCCAGGAGGTTTGACCAGAGGTGCCAGGGGGAACCCCCACCCCCACCGTCTCCTGCTCTGCCTGGACCCTTCTACCCGAGGCCCAAGCATGTGCCTCCCCTTTAGGAATTTGGGGTACAGCTTAAGCTGCCAACCCTCCCGGGGAGGCATTTCTGCCTCTTGAGGGAAGGTTTTTGCAAGAATGGCAGTGAAGGCGGATGGTGGGGGGGGTTGCAGTTAGGTGGTCTCAGGCCGGCGAAGACCCCCCTGCCCCGGAACTAGGGCTGAGCCCTCTGTGCACATGGGGGAAATTTTACAGGGCACTGGGTGGCAAGTGCTGTGTCAGCCCTGGTGGCCCAGGCTGCATTTTCTGGTCCTTCGTGGGGGACACAGGTGGCTCTCTGTAGAAGCCTGGGAGGTGGAGAGGGGCTGGTGTCGCTGAGGGGTGCTGGCAGGGGTGAGGGGATTCCATGAACCTCCCCAGGGCCCAGCCTCCCCACGGGGACAAGCCCAAGAATGCAACCGGAGAGCCCTGCCCCAAGTTGGCAGCTGTTCAAGTGTCGATCCATTTCAAAGGCCTATTGTTAAACTTCTAAGGGCCAAAAGGACAGCCCGCAGCAACGCACAGGGCAGTCCTCCAACTACAGTGACCTGCAAGGCCATCAAGCTCCCCTCCAACCCGGGGAGTGGGGTCGGGAGCCGAGCCTGGAGATCTGTGCCATGAATCCGGGGATGGGTCCGAGCGGCCAGCGTGACCCCCTCCGCCATTCAATGCTGGGCCAGGTGTGCAGAGCCGGGTGGCGGCCCAGAGCTTCCGCACAAATGCCATCGGGGAATGTGGCGAACGTCTATACTAGATGTCGAGGCAAGTGTCCCTTGGGCGACCTGCTCGTTCATCTTCCCCAGGTCTTGTCTGCTCATCCATCAGTAGCTACGGGGGGTCAGAGCTCTTGGTTCTGCTACTACCGGTTAGCTGCTGCCTTTAGGGCAAGTCACCCCACCTTCCTCACCAGAAAACAGGTGCTGGCCTGGTGGCCCAGACTGATTCTCTCTGGGAATGCCAGGGGCTTCTCAGAGGAGGCGTGAGAGGCTGAGAGAAGCCTCAGCTGAGGAGGGGCACCCATAGGGGGGGTCCCATTCCACCCCCCCCAGGGTTCGAGCCCTTCTCTCGCCCACTGTCCACCTCCCCCAAGACCAGCACCGAAGGATTTGGGCTCCGAGGACACGGGGACCCCCAGCCTCCGTAAAGCCCCAGTTTCCATCCCCACCCCACCCCCAAAACCCTTGTGCTTTTTACGTGTCTTCATTTGATTTGAATTCTCAGTTGCCCCCGTGAAGAGATGGGAGCTGAGTGGGACCTTTGATCTTTTTGCGGACCACCCCCCCTCCCCGGCTCCGGAGTTTCTGGGGTCTGTGGTTTGGGGTGAGCAGCCATCATTGCCATCCTGGGAGGGGAGCGCTCGGGCCCAAATTGATGTCAGGTTCCGGGCAGGGCAGAGTGTTACCTGCAGCTTTGAAGCTCCGTAAGGACTCCAGACCGTCCTCTCAAGTCAGGGGCTACAAATGTTAATAAAATTAAAGCCACCTGAGAGCTCGCCCGGCGATCCTTTGAAAGCGAGTCTGTGATGGGTTATTACCCTCAATTATCTAGTTGTCCACTCTCTTAGCTTGGGGTTAAACTCTTAACTCTTCTCTTTGAAGTCATTATCCTTTTATCTATGACTGGACCAAGGAATCGCAGGACAATAATCAATGGAAACTTCATAAGAATAGAGGAGCCGGGAGGGAAAAGGTGTGAATATCCCTTTAACCACTGGCCTGCCTGGGAGGGTGGGGGTGGGGCAGGGACGGGACAGCTGCCCCGACTTGGGGAAGAAAAAAAATGGGGGGAGGGAACCCCCAAACAACAGCTTCCCGGATCCTCTGGAAAATGAAGAGAAAGGGATGATTTTGGGGGTGATCAGAGAGGTGCAGCCCTCATCAAAGGAGGAGAGAAAGTAATGAAGCAAAAAGACACAATTAAAGAATGGGTTTAATTAGGGCTTTGATGTCTGACATGGTGCACAACACTGTTCAAGGGGGAGGGGGACCCAACTATTCATGTGCCAGGAAATGGCTTGTTAAAAAGATCTGTCCCCCAAAGAGGCCATCGGAGAGGGGAACTTTCATCCCCGCTTCTCCCACGAAAGTCAGCCTCACACAGATCCCCAGGATCGGGAGGGAAAACATCACAAATATATATATATATATGTATATATATACATATATATATATATATATGTATATATATATATTTTTTTTTCCAAAAGTCTTTCTGGACTCCCTGAGGCAGCAGCTCTTTCAGGATCATTACGCTGCCTGTTTAGAGAGAAAGAGAGAGAGAGGAAGAAAGAAAAAGAAAAAGAAAATGTGGGGAGAGTTGCTAACTAACACTGGAAATGCATGTTTTATTTGTCCATTTCACTGAGTCCCGTCTAGAAGGCTCGTCTGCACCGGGGAGATGCAGACACAGGGCCGCTGGGGCAAGGAGTGCTCTCGGGGAGCGAGAAGCAGCCCTCATCCGGTTTTAAATGTGACATTTGTGGCGTCTGCCCCTCCACGGCGCAGCCCACACCTCTTTTTCTGCCCGACGCACGCAGGCACACACATCGCCAGACGACGGTTTGAAAGCCCACATTTTGCCCTGGTTACAGCTCCCCCTCTCCTCATTAAAAAAAGAAACAATAAAATAAAACCCTGCTTTATTGTGCACCACATCTGGAAAGCTCCCTTCTCCATCTGCTAGGCCCTGACAGTGTTTTTAGCCACAGGGCCAACGTCTCCCCCTGCCGCACGTGTGTGCGTGCGTGCGTGTGTGTGTGTGTGTGTGTGTGTGTGTGTGGTGGGGCTGGGGGGGCTGGTATGGAGTGGGGGGTGGGAAGCCCAGACGCAGGAAGGCCTGGCAGGGAGGAGGTGGTGGGTCAGACAGGCCTGCCTTTTGCCTGGGAACTGTGGGGCTCTCTGAACTCAGGGCCAGCGCTGGACCCCGTGGCCTGGGTTCAGGGGCCTGGGTTTCATGGTGCTCCCGGTTTAAGGGAGGCAGGTGGTGACTCCCCAAGTCTTTTCAGACAGGAAGCAATGGCTGCACGTTCTCGTGTTCCTGGGAATGACTCGGTTGGGCCCTCCAGCCAGGAAGAAGGACCAAGTGCCTCGAGACCCCAGTGCATACACGCTTCGGATGACAGTTTGAAAGGAGCCTGTCTTGGGTTTGGTTTCAAAATACCTCGGCCTTGGGTTTTTACTTATTCTATCTTATTTATACACACACTTCAGCTAGCACTCTGGGAAAGGGGAAAAAAAAGCAGCAGCAGAGGTTTTGAAAAGTAAAGTGGTTTATGTGCAAAGATCAAAATGTTTCTCATACTTTCTCCAAAGGCCTAGGGCCCTCCTCTCCCAGGGACTGAGCTTTTTCTGGGAGAGAGTTTTTCAACTGCCCCAACCCTCATTTCTTCCAGGTCACTCTTCCGCTTCTTGGGTTTAAAGGAACCAGAAGGGTCACGGATGTGGGCAGGTCACCCGGGGCTGGGGCCGAGGGTGTGGAACAGGAGTCGGAGGCAGTGACTCCCCCCTTGAGAGGGGCAGGTGACACCCGCCCTGCGAATAAGAAGTCGTCGAAATGTGGGGGTGCTCAAGCCACCGCGAGGTGGGGTGGCGGGTGTCCCCATTTCTAGGCTTATCTCTGACATGCCGTGGCCATGCAGACACGCACATTTCTATGTGAGCAAAGGTTCTCTAGCCTGGGATGCTGCATTGCGTCTGCTCCCAATTAGAATCGAGCTAAAGTTAGCTTAACAAAAAACAAACTTCTTCAAATCAAGTGTAATTATTCTAGATACATAAAAGCTGCTTTATAATATGATTTGTGCAGACCCTGGAGGAACTTCTGCTTGAATTGGAGGGCTTCATTTGCATTTTTTGCCAGAACTACAATGGCTTAAACATTTCTACTGTGAAGAAATAAAAGATTTAAAAGGCACTGTGAGCCCAAATTGGCCCACATTAGGAATAACCGTAATCTCGCGTCCTTACTTTAGGATTTTCCATTTTATAGTGGTTTTCTGATCTTTGCACATTGGAAAGCAAGATGCTTGGGGATGTTTATAATGGGAGTGGCGGGGGGGACTTCTGGAGGGCCTGGGTTTGTTTTGTTTTGTTTTGAAAGAGCTTTAGAATGCCCTGGGTTATTCTAAAATACTTCTGAAACATTTCTCTCGGTGTTCTTTCCTCGAAGAAGGAAGACAGGATATGAGGTCTATTTTTAATGGTTGGTTTTGGGCAAGTCTAGTTAGGGCTCCTGATAAGTAATTCAGCTAGATGGGGCTGGGCAGTCAGGTGCGGGGAGAGGGCTCCGGGCTGGGGCAGAGACCCTGGGAGTCTGGAAGGGCGACCCTGAAGGCTCTGGGGGCTTGGGGTCAGGGCTTGGCTTGATTCTTCCTGTCCTTGCCCAGATCTCCCTCTGGGATATACCAATATTTCCCCTCCACACCTTGCCTTTTTTTTTTTTTTTTTCTTTCTTTCTTTCTTTCTTTCTTTCTTTCTTTCTTTCTTTCTTTCTTTCTTTCTTTCTTTCTCTCTCTCTCACCGTGACAAACATTTCTGCAGCAGGAGAAAAATGGATGTTCATTATCAAGAGAAGCTAAAACTGTATTTACCAAGAAGGTTCTCCAAAAAAGGCTTCAAGGCCACAGAGAGTCTTACTTGAGGAACCAAGTGAAAGGCTGTCTTTTCATGATGCTTTCAGAGAGGAAGGCTTCCCATGTGATCAGAGCAGGTGTCAGGAACAAGCTCTGTTAGAGGTGGCTTTGCTGGAGGCAAGAGAGGGCCCAAGGCCAGGGACATTCTTCTTAATAAGCCACCACCAGGCTCGGCCCTCAAAGGAGAAACAAGCCCCAGGTTAGCTCTCAAAGGACACGGGGGTACGCGTGTGTGTGTGTGTGTGTGTGTGTGTGTGTTTGCATGCACATAGGTGAGGGTTTGCGGGAGGAACACTCCAGAATGCTTTTCACTTCTGTGGAAATAAAGAATAAATTTCAGATCCAGAGACCCAGACTGAGTCACACCCGCGGCCCCAGGAAGCTGGCTTTGTGGAGCACCTACACCTCGCTCTGCCACCTGTCGGCTGAGGACATTTCTTGGAACGAGTTTCCGACCTCTCTGTGTCTCCATTTCCACTCCTGTAGGATGGCGGCAGGGGATGGGGAATGGGGGGGTGGAAATCCCCGTCTCGTAGAACTGCTGTGATATCAGGGGCAGTTGGAGTGTCTTTGGCATGTTGTAGCAAGGGCTCACTACACCCATTGTTATTTTCCCACTAATTGTTCTGTGTGCCCCAAAATGGAGGAGACTGAGCGGATTTCACGTAGCCCTGAAGACTGCGAGCTTCTTGAGAGTGGCGACCGCATCTCCCTTCGCATCCTCAGATCCAAGCCCTCTGCCAAGAACACGACGGGCATCAGTACGTGGTCATGGTCACGGCCACGGACCATTGCAGACTTGCTGTTGGTCAGAAGGTGGGGAGTGAGGAGAACTACAGTCGCCTTTGCTTTACAAGAGCCTAATTTTGTAGGATTATCAGAATCCGACGCTGGATTGTCAGAATCGGACACTGAGTCGTTTTATTGAATGGAAGTGGCCAACCTCAGGTGCAAGTTGAGGTCCCCCAGGTGCTGGATGGGGGCACCTACTGGTAAAGCCGGGAAATGCAACCGGATTCTATCAGGCATTGCCAGTAATGAGCCCCAAGGGAGGGGAAGAGGAGGAAGTTCAGAATTGGGGAATCCTTGGCCCTAGAAGCACCAGAAGAGGCGACGAAAGTGAAGGAGATATTCTTAACTTAGAAGAACCAAAATGCCACCAAGTTCTCAACTGCTGATGATATGCCACACCCAGGGGCATATCATCCTTCCTTCCCAGCAGAATCTGATCCTTACCTAGCGAATGGCTCTGTCTGTTTAGCAGTTGTGAGGAATCTGCTTCCGTGCACCCTCGCGAGCTTGCCTGGGCTCCACGGCCCATTGCAAACACAAGACTAGGGCATAACTTGAATGCTGGCACAAAGAACACGGGATGAGCCGAGAGGGAACCTGAGCCACGGCGCCAATGCATGTCTTAATAGACTGAACGAATCGCAGAGGTTTTCCTGTCCCACCTGGACGCCAGAAACTCCGGTTTCCTGATAGAAGCCAACGGATTGACTTTACCATGATCTTTGCTGGAAGCCATGAGTTTTGTGCACTTGCCTTGGCCTTTGCTCTTGGCGGGAGTGGATATGTGGCTCACCCGATGAGGCTGTCCACTGTTTATTTCCACTAACATCCACTGAGCCCCTCCTGTGTGTTGGGCACTGTGCTAAGAGCAAAGCCCCAGTAGAGGAGGGTGAGCCGGGCACTCCAGGCGCCTTGTCTATCACAATGCTCCCCTGTGTCCCGGGCTGGATGACCAACTCAGTCACGCATATCAGCGCCTGGCCCCCTGGCCTCAGCCAAGCCATTTAAATTCTCCGTCTGCTGGTTTTGTCTTCTGTGAAGTGAGGGGTTTGGACGAGACCATCTCCAAAGTCTCTTTCAGCAAAAAAAATCCTCTGAGCATCATTGATCCATGTGGAAAAGAACAGGTAATTGACATCTCTCAGTATAATCGTGGTGTTGCTAGTGTGGTAATAACCCCTCTCGCTGTCCATCACAATCACGTCCTGCTGCCTCGTCCCCCTTCCCACGCAGACGTTTTCTCCCTCCTGTCCAGGTGCCTCGCCCCTGCCGGTGCCATCCACTTCTGCTGTCCTCCTTATTAGACCTGCCGGAGCATGAAGGCCTTGATGCCATCCTGTCCCCTGCCGCAAAGGGAGACCAGTCGGACACCTGACAGCTCATCCCCTCTTCCCTGAGCACCTCCCGGAGGCGAGGAGGAAATGGGGCCATTGGAGGTAGAAGAATAAACACAGGCCAGTTCTTTTTCTAGAACAGTCATGTTGATGGCCCAGTGGCCCCTCTTCCCTGAAGTTCCCCGATTGCTTGCCTCACATCTGGGCGGGGGGGGGAAGGGTGGTTTCTGGGGCTGGCTGAATGTTTCTATATCTTTTGAGAAGATTATCGGGCGTGAGCCTGAGCATCTTAACATTTTTGTAATTATTATTTCTCCACTGAAATGGAAATGTCTTCCCTCCTGCCCTGTTTTACTGGAACATTGTGTAGGATAGGCCTTCTGTTGTTAAAAAAAAAAAAAAAAAAAAAAAGAGAGAAAGAGAGAGAGAAACTGTTTGGAACAGTTTGAAATATCTTTAAAGGAACAGTCAAATCATCCATTCAAGTAAATAAGAGTCAACTCCCCTAGAAATAACTTACAAAAACTTCTTTGGAGTATGACATTTTCAAAGCAAAATTCTTTTCTTTTTTCAAAATACCACAAGCAATGCATTGAGTTCAGGGAATACTGCCTGCCAAACTCCAGTTTTTATATTTAACCTTTCTTCTTTTTTAATGTCTTGCAAAAACATGCTTGAAACTCTTCAAAAACCTTTTCAGCCTGAAAGTTTGGGAAAGAGTCTTAACTGACGAAACCTTCAGTTCTTAGCTTCCCGGTACCTTCCCTCCCCCCGCCCCTTCCTTGGTTAAGGAGAAAAATTATCCCTGCCTGTTCACCTCACCAAGTTAACTCTAATCAAGCTGGGGAGGGCCGGGCGCTTCGTGCTGGTTGGTGACTTTCGATGTCCACACTGCCTGAATGACTCTTAATTACCTCCCAGGCTCTTGGGTCATTAAAAGTGAGACCCTTCCCACCTCAAACTGTAGTTACGGAATATGAGTGCGATGAAACATACCTTCCCTGCCCCGTCCCCCTCATTCTCATGTCCGGGCAGATCGGCATCGTGTGGTTCTGCCAAAGAAACTGAAAATAGATCTATACACACATATCTATAACTAGGGGAACTGGTCAACTAGTCAGTATGAGAATTGAACTTTTAAAGAAGTGTTGATCAAATGCTTATTAGAGCAGGGAAATTGGATTAGTGGTGGTGTTCTGGGCATGTCATCCTTTGGGCCCCCCCCCCAAAAAAAATCATCTTGTTCTGTTTTTCCTGGAGCCCAAAAAAGCACTCTCAGCCCAAACAGCAGCCCCCTAATCTTATTTTCTTTTTCTCTAACATGTATTTTATTAACCCATTTTCTCATTTACCCATGCTGAATAGCGCAGTGGGTAGCATCCTTCTTAGAAAGTGAAAGCCTCCTTGGAGATGCTGCGTTGGAGCAGAAATGCACACTAACTCCCAGGCCTAGTGCAGCAAAGAAAAGCCCCATCTGTAATCCTGTCTGGGGAATCCACACATTGTCTGCGGGCCTGCCAGCAGTGCTCAGGCCTTATTAAAACATGGGCCATCAAGGAATGCAGCTGGCATAGGCTGGCAGTTTGCAAAGTGATTAATATCTAGGTGGGGATGAAAAGCAGTCTTTCCAATCCAGGGCCCAAGGCAAAGGCAGCTGCTTTCCGCTTATCTGCCACCTGGCAACAGGCTACTGTCCTAAACACGACAGCACCAGGGAGGGTGGTCTTTGGAGGCCACAGGTGGAGCTCTCTTCTGACTCCGTATCCTAGGAGATCGGCCATAGGATTCGCTTCAGCCAGGTGACCTGACTTCCCACCTGAGTTGTGCTACTGTCTTGCTATAATCAACTTGCAGCCACTTTCCTTCTTGTGGCCAATTTATAGGGCTTCTCTCCCGCAGTCTCACTGCCCAGGGAAGTGGTGAAATGCTAGGACAATGCCCAGGACTAGTTCCCTTGGAGGAATGATGAAGACATACTGTCCCTATTTCCAAGGCAGAGCGTTAAGGTGGGGGATAGTTCTAGTCCCCCCCAGCCTCCGATGCTCACTCCTGAGAAAGTCTGTGCCGTGGTCTCTCTGCAGAATTACAGGGTGATGAACGCAGTGCCGGAAGTGAGCTGACTCAGCTTAACCCAACACACACACAGTCCCTACTCTCTGTCGCAGTCTGCGCCAGGTGCCGGGATCACGTGACAACGCACATCATTACCTGTCAGGGAAATGCAAATTAAAACCACAACCAGGTAACACTACGCATCCACCAGAATGACTTAAATTAAAAGACCACCAATACCATGTGTTGGCAAGCACGTGAGGCAAGGGAACCCTCCGCTATCATTGAGAGGAGGGTAAATGGTTCATCCATTTTGGAAAATTGTTTAGCAGTGTCTACTAGGGATGACTATATGTTGCTCCTATGTCCCATTAACGCTGTTTCTGGTACATATCCAGAGGAAATGTGGCACATGCCCAGCGAAAGACATGTATAATAATATTCATAGTTGGGCACCTGGGTGGCTCAGTCGGTTAAGAGACTGACTCTTGATTTCAGCTCAAGTCATGATCTCAGGGTCATGAGATCGAGCCCCACGTCAGGCTCTGCACCGGGCACAGGGCCTGCTTAAGATTCTCTCTCTCTCCCTCTGTCTTCCCTCCACCCCTCCACTCTCTCTCTCAATCTCCCTAAAATAGATAAATCAATCTTAAAAAAATAATATCCATACCATTTTAATTCTTAATAGCCCCAAACTAGAAACAACTCAAATGTCCATCAATAGGTAAATGGACAAATAAATCATGGGATATTTATACAATGGACTATGACACAACAGTAAAAAGGAATTGAGTACTAATACAACATAGCTGAAACTCACAGATGTTTTGTTAACAAATCAGGCACAAGAAACACGTGAGTCCATTTACATTAAGTATAACAACAGGCAAAATTTAACATTGGTGATAGAAGTTAGACTAGCGGTTGCCTGTGGTTGTGGGCACTGACTGGGAAGGGGTGCAAGAGAGCCTTTTGGGGTGATGGAATTTTTTCCATCTTAATCTAAGTGTACACATATATAACATCGAGCTGTACACTTAAAATTTGTGTTCTTTCCTGCATATAAATTACATTCAATAGAAAAGCTAAACAAAACAAAGCAAAACCATTTCCTAAATGCGTATTTTTCACTTTTCTTCCATGTTTTTTTGGTCTTCCTAACCAGACTATAAATTCTTTAGCATAAAACTCTTTTTTTTTTTTTTTAAAGATTTCTTCATTTGAGAGAGAGAGAGAGAGAGAGGGCATGAGTGCACGCACATGTGTATGGGTGTGTCAGTGGAGGGAGGGGCAGAGGGAGAGAATCTCAAGCAGACTCTGCACTGAGTGTGGAGCCTGATACGGGGCTCCATCTCACAACCCATGAGATCGTGACCTGGGCTGAAACCAAGAGTTGGACGCTAAACTGACTGAGCCACCCAGGTGCCCCAAACGATGTCTTATGCTAATAAATATCTATTAGAAAAAAACAGTGAAACAAAATAGCCACGTGTGTGATAAAACTGCATAGAACTAAACACGCAGAGGCACACATACGCATTTCCGGTGCTCTCCAAGCCAAGCAGCAGAAACAGGGAGAGAGGAGAGTAGGGGTTAAAAGATGGCTTCTGAAATAGTCTGAAAGGATACTGACATCTTTCCAGTTTATAGATGACCCATTGTCTTCTGGCCCCCAGTGTTTCTGATGACAGGCAAGCATCCATTCTTGACATTGTTCCTTGGTTAAAATGTCTTTTAATCTCTGTTGGCTTTCAAGGTTTTCTCTTTATATTTAAACAACCCACGATGTACCTAAGTGCAATTTTCTTTATTCTGCCTGGGATTTGCTGAACACCTTTGATTTCTAAATTGATGGTTTCCATGAAATTTACTGAACTTTCAGCCATTATTTCTTCAAGTATTTTTTTTCTTTGTCATTCTCTCTCCCGTGCTTCCGAGATTCTAATTGCACATATGTTAGACCTTCTGTGTTGCTCCAGAAATCTCACAGGCTTTGTTCTTTTTGGCAACATCCTTTCCTTCAAATCGGATGCTTTTTCTTTTTAAATTTACTGCCCTTTCTCCACTACCACCAGTCTGCTGTCAAGCAGATTTAGGAAAATTTTCATTTCAACTGGATATACTTTCCAGTTCTAGAATCTGATTCTTCAGTTCTTGAAAAAAATTCCATTTATCATCTTTTCCTTTAAATCTTTGAACATGTTTACAAGAGTTACCTTGAAGTCCTTGTCTGCCGATTCCAACATCTATGCATATTGGAGTTGGTTTCTTTTGATTGATTTTTTTCTTTTGACCGAGATACTTTCTGTTCCCTTTCATGCCCAGCAGTGTTTGAATTATATACTAACATTGTATTATAAATGCTATTGAGACTGAATTTTATCCTCCCCTGAAGATTATAGTGATTTTTTTTTTCAAGCAGACAGCATAATAGGTCTCTAACTCTACACTCAATTTCTGGGGCACCTGGGTGGCTCAGTCAGTTAAGCATCTGCCTTCAGATCAGGTCACGATCCTGGGGTCCTGGGATTGAGTCCGGCATTGGGCTCCTTGCTCAACAGGGAGCCTGCTTCTCCCTTGGCCTGCTGCTCCCCCTGCTTGTACACTCTCTCTCTGACAAATAAGTAAAATCTTTAAAAAAGTAAAATAAACAGTTTCTTCTGTGGCATAGCACAGACATATCTGCTCTGCTCTTTTAGCCTCCTGGCTACTATTTTCTGTGGCGCCTTGGGGTCTCCCCACACATCGATAATTCTGGAATCAGCCTCAGAATCTGAGGTTCTTCTACAGTTTTTGAGGCCCCCAACTGTCGCTCCTTCTTTTCCTGGATTTCCTCTTTAAAATCTGGCCACTCTGGCAGCCCCGGTTAGGCCTTTTGCTACCTCAACACAGTAACTGTGGCTTCCACTTGAGTTATGGTCTCTCCGTGTCATGCAGACTGTGGACTGTCCTCAGGGGGATAACCGAAGCATATGTGGTTCTTGGCATACATAGCTTGACTTCTTTCAGAGGCTGACTGCCTTCCAGACTGTGTCTGCTTTGGGCCACTCTCTGGTGACTCCAAATAGGTTTTTTTTAAAACACGATTTTGTCAGGAGTTTACCACTCTTACTTGCAGGAAGTTGGTTCAACAGAAGCTGTTGTGCCTTTACTGGAACCCTACATAGTCTTTATCATCTTCACCCCCCTCCAATCTTTTGTACAATGAACTTCCTCTTCTGTCCAAAAGATTAAGAACACTGTGGTATGAAGGTTATGCCTTAGAACATCTAGGGAAGGGGTATGTTTCTCTTTATAGGGAGGTCTTGGTAGCAAGGAGAAGGACATCTGAGATATCTGGGTATTCTCCTCTTTGGTAATTTTCTTTCTTTCTTTTTTTTTAAAGATTTTGTTTATTTATTTGACAGAGAGAGAGAGGGAGATCACAATAGGCAGAGAGGCAGGCAGAGAGAGAGCGATGGGGAAGCAGGCTCCCTGTTGAGCAGAGAGCCCGATGCAGGGCCTGATCCCAGGACCCTGAGATCATGACCTGAGCTGAAGGCAGAGGCCCAATCCGCTGAGCCACCCAGGTGCCTCACTCTTCGGACATTTTCTAGCATCTGCAGGGGCAGGCGATTCAGGGGGCCCTTCAGAGCAGAGACTGCATGGGCTATGCTTCTGAGCACCAGGGTCTAGAAAGCACCTTGCAGAAAACCAGAACATTGACCTGAATTGAATTCCTGCTCTCAAAGAGCTTATAACATGATCTCACACCAATGGTAAAAAACATTTTACCAAGAAACAGAAATCTATGGCAAATGATTCTACCCCATTTATTTATTTTTTTTAAAGCAAGCTCAATGCCCAACATGGGGCTTCCACTCATGACCCTGACATCAAGAGTCACATGCTTTTCCATCTGAGCCAGGCTGGTGTCCCCAGCCCCACTGGGAAACAGCTATGTGGTAGGGAGGATGGGGCATCAAGATCCTTACCTCAGCTTAGGTCCACCACTAATTGGCTATGTGATACTGTGTCAGTGCATTCCCATAATTTGGTCCCCGTTTCCTCCTCTTTGAATGGACAAAGGCCCCGCCGTATGACCCAGATTCCTTTCTGTAGTCATAAGCCCTGCTCTGGGAAGAAGATGAATGTGTTTTGATTCACAGAGAACAGAGGGGTCCTTGCTGACACTTCCGCTTGGGGCCCTGGGTTGAAGTTCAAAGCTGCCGCGTGACATTGGCCTGAGTCAGCTTCCCTCTCGCACAAGGTCCTGAACACAAGGGGACTTGCAGGTGGTCAGCTGCTGCTCTCCCTGGGCTTGAGATGGCCTGGGGAGGAAGCCCACCACCTTCCTCATGGGGAGAGAGAGCCGATCGCCGTGGCTCCGATGAGGGAGTCAGTGGATTCTGGCCTTTCCTGAAGACCCAAGTCCTGCAGGATTCAAGGTGGAGCAGCAGCAGAGCCGCGAGATGACGACGAAGACGGCAGCAAGGCTTCTTGTGTTCCTCCTGGGCTGTGCTTAACATACGTGACGGCTTTTCGTAAGAGCCGAACAGAGCTCTCAGAATTCTCATGACTAACGCTGAGCTCCAGTCCCCCGTTGCCTCCCACCCACACACACGCGGTCTGTCATCTATCTCCTTTATAGCCGACGGCTTGCTTTGGGGTTGCTCAGGCCCGACATTTTGGAGTCATCCCGCATTTTCTCCCTCACAGCCCACTTTGACTCCCTGAAGAAACCCTACCCCATCTGAGTTGCCCTCCAGGCTCTGTGCCGGTTCTTCCCACCCAGTGCCCATGTCAGCTCCTCCGAGGAACTGCAGTGTATTAAGTTCTTTTTGTTTTTAACACATGAAGGGACAAGGTATTTTAGTTGTCCCTGAAGTCCATGGACTCGATGAATCCCCAAGACCAGGGCTTCAGGTCAGACCAGGCCTAGGCTCTGAAATCTTCCAGTGTTGGTGAACTTGGGCAAATTCCTCCATCATGAAGTTCAACACAGCTGCCCTACCCCATCCATCCCAACTGGCTTAGGCCTAAGGATAGCCCAAGGTGCCTCCAGCTTTGCTTTTCTTCTTTCTGCAAATCTCCCTCCTTTTCCTCCTACAGAAACACAAGAGTTTGGGAGGCTTGTCCTCTCGTGGTCCCTGAGGATGAAATTCCCTGACCTCTCTCTCCCTGGTACTTGTGGGCAGTGTCTCTTGATTTCCCGAAGAACAGAATGGTGGGGACTCATTCTCATCATGAGTAGGCTGAGGCTTGGCTGACTCTTAGCCTTTCCTCCCTCCTGCCAGCCCTGGTCCGCTGCATAAGGACAAGGACCTTACTCCTGGGGAGCTGCCACAATCTTAGGTCACCCGTGAGAGACGTTGCCACTCGAGGGGAGGCATCTGAATTGGCTGCCTGTGGTGTAGATTTAATGTAATATTGGCTGCTTTTTCAAAACAGAACTCTGAAATGAAGTTTGAAAAGTCTATTGATTTTCCATTAGAAAAACTGCATTTTGGGGCAGCTGGGTGGTGCAGTCCATTAGGCGTCTAGCTGTTGGTTTTGGCTCAGGTCAGGATCTCAGGGTAATGAGATCAAGCCCGGCACAGAGTCTGCTTGAGCGATTCTCTCTCTCCCTCTCCCTTCCCCTCTGGCCCCCGCCCCCCATCTTGTGCTCGCTCGTTTCTCTCTCTCAAATAAATAAGTTAATTAAATAAAATCTTAAGAAAATTTCATTCCAACCCCTTGTCTCTTCGGTGGCTGTGAAGACACAATGGCACAGTATAATGGGCTCCTTCAGTTGAATGATTGGGTTTAGAGATGCTCCCTGGGATCTGAGAACAATTGGTGAGAGAATTAAATATCTGCAGGAAGGATGACCCCCCTGGCTGCTCCAAGTTCACAGTGCTTGGCCCCTGGCTTTTGAAGCAGTTCAGTCTCCTGCCCCAACCAACTCATTCCTCACCCCCGGGGCAGTCTAAATGGCCCAGCTGTGCACAGGGGTTCTCCTGTCTTCACAGGTTCACTTCTCCAGTATGGATGGCTGAGACAGACACATGCCTCTTGCACAGTTCTTAGGAAACTTCATGCATGGGGCAGAGGGCCATTTCTGTGCAACAGGAAATGCTTCCAAGCACCAACCACGCCTTTATCTAATGGCCAATTTTGACACATGTAGGGTGGACTCTATCCTTTTCTATTCTTTATAAATCTCTATCAAGTCCAGGACTAGAAGGTCCTTGAGCAGTGTTCTCACCTCGACTGTGTTTTAGGATAATCCAGGAGCTTCTAAAACATTAGCAGGCCCCAGCCTTGAACTTTTTATTTAATTGGTCTTGGCTAAGTGATGGGCCCAGGTGTGTCCTAAAAGCTTCTCAGACGATTCAGTGAGGACCACTGTCCATTTTTGCTAGGTTGGTGGCAAGGTCTTCATGACACAGACTTGGGTTCAAGTCCCTGATCCACCATCCAGATTGTTCCTCTGTGGGACCCAGTTTCTCAGCCACCTTTCTTCATCTGTAAAGATGGGCTGACCGTATCTGTCTGAGAGAGTCATTGTGAGGATTCAGAAGAAACGCCTGCAGAAGCAGCTTGCCATCAGAAAATAGATTATTCCCACCTGATCCACATATGAATGTTTTTAGTTCAAAGCTGGTAGGCTCTATGTTGTTCTAGAATAAACACAGCCAGCAGCCGAGGTCGGGCTCGCTCCAGGAACTGCTTGCACCCTTTTTTGCAACCTGTGTGCGAACCAGAGAAGACATGGGGACTCCAGGCTTGTTCTGAAGTGATGCTGTGCCCAGATGACTTCTGAGGGAGAGGGCTTACATATCACGCTATCTTAGAGCATTTTGTTTCAAGTGAAAAAATGGGATTTTTTAAACCTGTCTTCAGTGACAGGGAGACCCAGACTGGGAAAACAGGAGACTCTGCTTCTTTCCTTCTCAAGTGATGTCTCGGGCTGCCCCAGAAACCAGCAATATTTCGTTCACATTGCTAGCTTGTGTTTCCACCATCTCCAAATGGAGATCAGAGCTGGCAGCCATGGGACAGCCCAAGTCTTCCGCGGTAAGAGCCTTTTCAAAAATAATGTCCCTGGGGGCGCCTAGGTGGCTCAGTGGTTTAAAGCCTCTGCCTTTGGCTCAGGTCATGATCCCAGGGTCCTGGGATTGAGCCCCGCATTGGGTTCTCTGCTTAGCAGGGAGCCTGCTTCTATTCCTCTCTGCCTGCCTCTCTGCCTACTTGTGATCTCTGTCAAATAAATAAATAAAATCTTAAAAAAAAAATGTCCCTGTGTGAGGCCATATGGCTGGATATCAAGGATCTGTTTGGTTGCTTCACACTTTTCCCTCCCATTGCCCAAGTATAGCTACTAATCTGCATCCTAGGATTTTGTCATAAGATCTTGGAGTTACAGAGGACCCACGAGATACAGATTAAGGGCTTGCACAATGCGCTCTCTCATTTTCCCTCCTTCTTCCCTGACACCACGGCTCCCAGGCTCTTGCAGGAAAAAAGACCCACTTGCTTCCAGGCCAAGGGAAGACCTCTCTCAGAGGGCTCCACCAACTTTGCAAATAAAGAGGAAAAAATGTAAATGCAAAGGGGAAGAACTTCCATATCCACTTCCAGCCCTGCTGACACGGGAAGGTGGGGCTTCCTTGTGGACCCTTTTCCCACTGCCCGGAGTGGAGCTCTCTGGGGAAGAGACAAGACGCAGAGAGCGCAGGCATGGAGGGGGCATTGCTGGAGGCCAGAGAACATTTGGAAGCGATGCCAGGACTCCTGTCTTGCAATCCCCTCTCTGTTTCGCAGACTCTTGCCCAAGAGCAGACTCTTGGCCATGCCACTTCTCTGGCAAGTGCTGTTCTTCTATAAAATATCTTATCAGATGGTTTATGAAATTAGACTTTGATGCCTTATAGCCCATTTCCAAACAGACACTGTTGCCAGGGCCATGAAGTTCTAGCCAGACCTTTTAGCCTCTCTAGATCACGAGGCACATAAAATATGGAAGCACCTAGTAAATGGACATTGGCCCAAGTGTGGCCGTTGTTAAAAAAAAAAAAAAGACTCTTATCACCATGGAGTTTAGTTAATGTGTCTAATACATTATGGGGGATAGAACAAGCAATGGGGAGAGGGAAATATGGGCTATGAAACAAAAAACTTGGGTTCTAGACTGAATTTGCCTCCTTGGTAGCTGATCTTGAACCTCAGGAAAATCACTTTCCCTTTGATCTCAGGAAAATCACTCAATCAAATGAAACACTAGATTACCATGTTCCTTTCTACAGGCTTTTGTTCATGGGCTGGGTTGGATGTGTTTTTTAAAAATATGAGCTCAATGATGTTGGATGGAAAATGGAATCTTTGTACCGGCATGTTCCATTGCTTGGAGGGTCTTGAAACTGTGTTCAAAATGAGGGTCATCTCCAGAAAACAGGTACCGTGGCTCCCATGTGAGCAGATGCTGTAGAAACCCATCGAGTGGTAACGGCAGGGGGAGAGAAGATTCCAGGGCTTCCTTTCATTAACTTTTCTGTAGAACTCTTCGGGGCTTCTGAATAGGCTCTGAAAGCTTTCTCCTACCTGTACATTGACATCAAACTAACAAATTCGTTTCCAGAAGTGATGAAACCCTGCTTGGGTGGTGCTGAAAATGCCTTCCAGTTCTTATGTGTGTTTGGGAGAAAAGCGATTTGTGTCCTTTGAAATGGAGCACACAATCAAGTAAGATGCCTTTCTTTTTTGTTAAATTGCTTTATTTCCAAAACTCCGGCCTTTGTTTATTGTTTTGTTGATGGAGGAATCCACACATCATATTTGCTTTGCTTGGATAAAGTGAAGCATGAAAACACTTTAATACTTAAATTTTCTTTAAAGGGAACTATTGCCAAAAAGGATGCACTTTTCTTCCCTAAGCTGCAGCTGGAGTCAGAAAACTCACTTCCAACCTTGACCTTGAACGGGTAGACTATACATCGGACTTATTTAGGCCACTGTCGATAGATGTTTTGGTTGTAATTAGTGGTTTCATTTAGGTTAAGAGAAGATGGGGGCCAACACACACTGTGGGAGGTGAGGTGCTGTCCACACCAGCTGTAGATGGCATTTCCCTTTCAAGATGGCCTATGTGATCTCTAGTGGGGCTTCTAGATCTTAAACACATCCCCAATTTGATAATATGATAGTCATTATTCCTTGTCTATTTATCTAATGATAATGATAATTATCGTAATTTATGTAAGGCACACAGAGTTTAAACAGGTAGCCTACAGGCCAATTTTGCCAGGATTAGAAATTAAATTTGTCTATCAATACAAGCTCTTGCCTTAAAGAAAGTATGGCAAACTATACCTCCTCCATGAAATATTTAATGACTCGCCTGAAGACACAGCAGAATTATACTTTCACTTTCCTGTGGTCAGAAGACACAATATAAAATTCCACTACCTTGGGGGGCACAATCACAGATAAAACCATTATGACCAGGTAGGAATTAGAGTCTAAACCTCAGTATATATGAAATGGAATTACTTAGATGGTGTTACAGTCAAGCTAACCTGAAATGAGGCTTTACGTGTTTTTGGCTCAAAGACTCCTTTCAGAGGAGGGCAAATGCTACTCCTAGTTTTACACATATTTCTCAAGACTTCTCCTCAATATTGTTGGGAACCTCTTCATGTGTTCCTGAAGCACTTGGGTGAACAGGCCATCCCATCAAGTCGCAGAGCGTTGGTATTTGAAAATCAAGCGCCTAATTACGCGGCCTTTCCAGGTTGGCCTTTGGCTGATGCCATCGGGCACAGAGGCGGCATCACTTCCCGGTTATCGGTGGCAGAAAAACCCTGAGTCAGTGTCTAAGAACCTCCCTCTCACTACACTGTTGATCTCTGCGACAGACACGCCCAACAGCACTGTGCTCTGCAGTTGACGCTGGGTCCAGACTTCTCTTTCTCGAAGCTTGGTGGGGCATGCGGGTTGCGGGGAGCGTGTTCTGTTACTGAGAAAGAAATCTACAGCTAAATCCATGGTGGCACACATGTAGGCATCACAGTCCCCTTTAGACACTCCCAGTGGGGACCCACCCCCGGCGCCCCAGGGAAGCCATGGTCTGGCCAGCAGGGGCGCACAGGCACCGGGCTAAATTGGGTTCCCTTTGTCACCTTTTTGGAGGACAGTCAGCAAATCTAAAGTAGGGATCCCCCGCACCCCACCTTCTGCTGGAGATACAGAGTGACCAAGTATCTAGTTCTCAACTTTCCTTAGTAGAAGAAACACACACACACACACACACACACACACACACACACAAAACAAACCTTTTCTCCCTCCCTCTAAAATAAGAGAATACTCTATATTATTTTGGTAGAATTATAATGTCTTGCCTTATTTTCTTTCTAAGTCCCCGCTAAGAACTTTTGCTGTTGGCACAAAGGAAATTTTTGTGCCAAACTATTTTGGTGCCAAACTAAAGTAAAAGAAGACATTTATGGTTTCTAGACATTATGGGGTACATATTTACAAAATGCATTAAAGAAATTTAGGACATCAAAATGCTTTTAGGTAGTAAGAAAGTGTCACTTGTATTTCCAGAAAATTAACAAGCTTAATTTTCCTTTTAAAAAAGTTGTTTCATCTCCTGGTCTTCCATATTAAAGCCCCTGTACTGTCCCTTAACATTGCTTAATTTTTAATGCAGCCCTCTTTACCCTCAAAATATATTCACTTCGTTTTCTTAACTACTGTTTGGGATTGGGGAGGGTGGGACCTTAAAAAGGGTAATTTTGTGATCAATATACTAACTCTAGGTTAAATTCTACCTAAATATCAAGTTCAAGGTGACTTTTTGTTGTTGCTGTAAAAATAAAAATGCCTGAAAACCAACAGTAAGTTTGTATGAGTAAGGATCAGAAATAAAAATATTTCAATGTAGAACAATGTCCCTCGAGGACAATCCAGCTAACTTCATTTAGTGACTTCACAAAATGGACAAATGGATGAAGACCTTGGGATGAGAGAAGAACTGAACTTTCGCAAACACTTCCCTAACTTTCCCAGATCAGCCAGGATAGCCACTCACAGGGGCAGCCGGCACCCGCTCTGGGGCGTTTGTGGGGTTGCTGTCCGGTGGAACCTTCGCCAGCTGTAAGCTGTTACCTGGAATCAGAGGAGGAAACCCTGCCTCCAGTCCCTAAGGAGCCCACAGAACTCTGTACCTGGCTCTCCACCACACATCTCAGGGTTGTCGTGTCTGGGAGGCACTGCGCCCTTCAGCTTGGACCTTCAAGGAATGTACGAGGCCCCTCTAACTCACCGTCCTGCCTGCTCTCTCCTCCATGGCAAACCACGGGTTTGCTCAGCCCTCCAATGCTCACTCCTCATCCTGCCTCCAACACTCTCCTTATCCCTACTTCTTTCCAACTTATTTCTTCAATGGCCAATGGAACTGTGTGCTCCCTCTTGGTCCCCTCCTGTCCCCGCTCCCTCTCCTCTCCTGGTTCCCCCAGACCGCCCCCCTTCTCAGTGAAACCATCAGCTTCTCCACCCCAGCTCTCACCCACAGGGTTGACTGATGAATTTCGGGGCCCTGACCCAGGCTTCCAGTTACCTGACAAAGTGCAGTGTGTCTAAACCAAACTCATCACCCCCACTCCCAGATCTGCACCCCGCATCTTTTTAGGCTGTAAGACTTGGCCCTAAATTTCTTTCTCCTTCACAAGCATCTCATTCATTCAGGTGCCACGGTCACCACCGAAACTTTGACCTACATTCTGTTAAGAGAGAGACAGACAGAGAGAGGGAGAGGTGCTCCTCTCCCTGGGGATTCTCTAGCACTTATGGGACTCCTGCACACATTTCCTGTCTCTTTCTCTGCCTCCAGCCTCCAACTATCCCGCCTTGTGCTGCTGCAGGACAAATGCTCATGCAGCAGTTTCTCATGGTGTCACTGCCCTGCTCAAAGCAGGGTAATTGCTCCCTGGTTTTCTTTAACATGAAAAGAAAAAAAAAAGTCCAAACCTCTCCTCCCCCGTGGAGGCGACGCAATACAGCAGGAGGAGCCAGGAGCGAATTACGGGGACATGAGCTCCAACCTCCGCTTCCACCACGTATTCGAAGCTGGGCCTTGGGCAAACTTCCAAGTCTCTCTTTGCTCTGGTATCCGGAGCTAAGCATGGATCGTACTGAGCTCGTGAAATCATTGAGGATGGTCAGAAAATAAAAAGGGCCTTCACTTACTGCATGTTCATTGCATGTTAGACTTCGAAAATGCGTGATCTTACGCAATCTCCGCAACCGCGTTCTACTATTTCCTCCACCTTCTGAGATAAGGGATCCGAGGCTCAGAGACTGAGCAGCCTGCCCAGCTCCAGATCCCTGTGACCTCAAAGCCCTCGGCCACATGTGTTGAGGGGCCCGCTCAGCACTGAAGGTGGTCAGTAAGTTCCCTTTGGTTTCCACGACCTGACTCCAACACACCTTTTAAGTCTTCTCTCGTACTCCCTTCCTCCCAGCGTGGGTGATGCAGAGGCTGTGAAGGACTCCTCCGGCTCAGCATTCCAGCTGGAAGGCCCATCCCACATTTCTACGGATTGAAATCTCACTCTTACTCCAACGTCCAGACTGTCACCTCCTCCTATGAGATGATTTCAAAATGTTACCACTTCCTTCGAATTCCCAGAATATTTGGCATTTCTCTTATAGGAAGATCTGCTCTGTCTTATCTTTTTTTTTTTTTTCTTTCCTATATATGTCTTATCTTTGCATACAGATTACAAGCTCTTTGCAGGCAAGGAGCAGGTCTCATTCATCTGTGTGTGTCTCATCTGCCAGGCTCAGTCCCTGGGCCACACCAGGCACTCAGCAAAGGTCTGTCGGGTATTTAATCTGGGAGCAAATGTATTCAAGTTTTGAAGAGCTGAGCTCAGTTTATCGCTTGCATGAGGTAAAAATGTTCCTCATATGGTAGAGGTGATATCACAGAGAGAACAATAATTATAATGTGTAAGAGAGAGGAGGCCAATTAATCTTTCTCCTTTATCGATAAAAAAAAAGGCAGAGACAGTGCCCATTAGACGGTCTTAAGGAAAGTACCTGATAGGGGCCAAGGGCAGGTGGTCTACTTGGGTTTGCTGTCTTCATTAGCCTAATAGGAACAAATTCAACACACACACACACACACACACACACACACACACACACTCCAAATAAGATTGCAGAAATGATTTTGAAAGAAAAAAAATTCCTTTAATCCACCCAATTTGTATTCTAGCAGATTCCAAGCTCCACATGCCCAAATGCATAAATAAAAATACCGAAGGAGAAAATCAGATAACACAAGTGGGAACTCAGTCAGAGAAAGGTTCCCTAACACTGTAAGAAACATCACTGTAGGCAGAAAACGGCTACCAGATCCTTAACTCTGGGAGGGAGCAGGTGGAGACACGAAGAGGCCATCCCGCCTAGGCTTCACGCTGTAACTGCTGCGCCCTGCTTGGATAAATATTTTTATTACAAACACAGTGATAAGTAAGGGGCCAAATGATCAGTTCTGAAAAGGAATTCACACAGGATTGTGACACCGCGGTAGCTGGGAAACACAAAACGTACATGGGGGAGCCGGACAGCAAGTCAGAGTTTGCGGAGAACTTGAAAAGCAACATCACGTGAGGTCGATGTCAGGTAAATGACAGCATCCTTCAAGCCTGTGCAGAGCCAGAGCGGGGAGCACAAAAGGGCTCTGGAGAAACCTCAGCCGATGTCAAGGTATTTCCGCAAAAAGCGCAAGATTCTCAGGACTTTCTAACACCCTGCTAGGAAAATATTTCCTCTTTCCTGGGGAGACGATGTCTTTTCTCATTTCCTCTCCCCCTTAAACTGTCAGGCTCTGCTGGTGGAACAGAGCTGAACTCGGGGCGACCAAGGCTTCTGATGTTTTCAAAACACACGCTGATCATCAGGCCCGATCGATCCGTCAGCGGCAGCTCTCAGGGAGACTGGGAGTTAGAAGGCGGAGGAATGGTCTCGGGGCTTCAGTTCCTGGCTCACCTCTCCCACACGGGTTCAGGCCCAGGCAGTGAGATCTGGGAGCTGGGCTCAGGGGCATGAACAGAGATAACCCAGCAGTGGCGAGGAAGCTAACGGGGCAATTAGGAGGCTGATTCACTTGTTTATCTGCATGATTAGCTGAGTAGTTTCTGAGTGCTCTGTGGTCAGGAAATTTTCCCTCACAGGCTCATCAAGACCACACCCTTCCATGTGCCTGATATTTCCACGAAAGAAGGAAAAACCACGCTAAGCACAGGGTATGTGTTTTGGTGAACCTTTACAATAATACGCTTGCTAAGATAATTATGGTAAACAATGCACACCAAGCCCCAAACAAAGGAGAGTTGAGGGAAACACTGGCCTGTGGTTGCTACCATCTTTCGAAAGAATCACAGAGGAAGACCCAGTCTTAGTGAATACTGGTAACTCGAGGCTTCCCAAGCAGTGTTTCCAAATCCCATTTAACCCGAGATCATAGAAATACAGCAGAGACTGGCGGAACATTGTGTGGGAAGAGCCTTTTTAGCAATCACCTGGATTTGGGCCCTAGTCAGTGCTTCTCAGAATGCCAGGCAAGAAAATATGTCTGCTATGTGGATCACCTTGTTTAAGGAGAGATTTCAGGTGAAAGGGAGGTGTGGCAGATGGAAATGGCCACAGGAGCTTGGACACTGCTGGGCTCTGTGTCCTCTACCCTTGACTCTGGGTGGGCTCTGTCTTAGATGAAGTTCAGTAGAAGGGATGCTGTGCCCTCCCTGGGCTCATGTGTTAGGTTTCTGGTGACTTCTTTCTGATGACTCTCGTTGGGCTTGCCCTTGAGGGCTCCTGACAGCTGCCCTGGGAGCGAGTGATCGTGGTCACTGCACCTGCTTGAGGCCCAAGCAAGAAGAGCCAGGCTGAGCCTGGTCAGCCCTCCGAACCGGGAGAGATGATAAGTCATGGTGAAGCCACTAACTTTGGAGGCGGTTGCTGTGCTGTCCAGCACACAGTAGGCACTCAGCGTTTGTTATGCGGATGGCTGGGTGAGGGAGAGAGTGATGTGAATGGGAGCCCTTAAAAGTGGGATCTAGCATGCCACAGTTCCTAAATATGCCACCTGAAGATGTCAAGACAAGTCATACAGAACAGGGCTTGAGAGAATATTAGTGGGAGGTAAAGGCTGAATTAGAGCTTGAAATGGTAGAGTTTGGGAAATACTGATCTTGTTACAGATGACCAAAGGGAGGCCCAGAGAGGTAAAGGGAATTACCTGGGGAAACCAAGCTAACTGGTAGACTCCACCTATGAATGAAGTTTCTTTTCTAGAGGAAGTAAAGGGGTATGGCTGACGAGGTTTCACTTACGCAAGCACGTTTCGGCTAATTAAACATATCAGGCTTCTCCTTAGGTAGCCCTCCTTGTCTTTCTACTCGATGATCAGGTCTTTGTGTCCAGCTAGCTGCTTTCCAGGAGACCCCTCTCAAACGGGAGACTCCCAAAGAGGATATAAAGGTGTTTTTAGCCTGACGTCTAGACTAAGCTCGCTTCTAAATACACCAGCATCCACAGCAACATCTTGGGCTTAAAACATATGCCTGATGGAAATCCTTGCTTAAAACTGAAATCTCCGGAAGAATGAATTTTCGACTGACCTAGATGTTGGTGAAGGATCCAGATTTTGAAGTTCCTTTAGTCTTATGTTACAAATTCCAGCTCTCTTTCTCCATGTGAGGTAAATAATGGGGTCTGAAGTTTGACTCAGTTCTTAAAACAGTACAGGGAAGAATGTTAATTCAGGTCAAAATCTGGGATATTTGATTTTTACCATTCCAGCCTATGCCACAGCTTCCCAATCAAGCCTCCAAATCCGAGAACCACTTCAACGGGTGAAAAAAGGTTTTACCTAATTATCTTCTTCTCCTACTTTGAAATGACCAACCATGTATCTTTTTTTTTTTTTTTTTTTTTTTTGGTCTTATCAAAGGGGCCGCGAGGACAAAAGCACATCCAATTTTAAGTAAGCTTTAGTTAGCAGACTTAAAATTGATCATGCATTTTAGTTTCAGTAACTTGCAATTTCTACACACTTTGATAATTCACTTTAAAGAGCAAACTGTCTTTAATGACAAGGCTTAAAAGAGACGACCTTTCTGAACAAAATATGAAAGGTCCAAAGAGACTGCTCTTTTAAGGAAACTATGAATTCAAATGACCTTGTGTTCTGAAACTTTTCTCCAACCATTTTTGATGTTTTACCTTTCCTTTTTACTCTCAGAACGAAAGCTAAAACACCACTGCCTTCCGTGGTTGGG
This sequence comes from Mellivora capensis, assembly GCA_004024625.1. Lineage (NCBI taxonomy): Eukaryota > Metazoa > Chordata > Mammalia > Carnivora > Mustelidae > Mellivora > Mellivora capensis. The sequence continues at coordinate 118,384 of PISX010000608.1, forward strand.
GATGCACTTCAGTAAGAGGGCTGTTAATTGTTAATTCAAACTCATAGTTTCTCCTGTCTGCACTTTCTCTGCAGATGCCTTTAATGAGGTTGCTCATGACGACAGGCATGTGCCCGCTTCTGAGGAATCCACGGTTACTAGGTGACATTACAGGATAATGCCTGAATCCAGCAATTTCCCTCGAGTCACAGCCGATTCTTTTGTACAAACTGTGAAGCCAGTCAACCCATTCTCTGTCCCCGACCCCCCCACCTCGGGCCTTTTTGCCCCATGGTGCCGCCGGACGGCTGCCCTCTGAGGAGTTGATTGTTGAGTGGGGAGGTTGCAAAATCAGGGGTCAGACCCCTGAAGGGGCTCGAGGCTTGGTGACGCAGAAGTGGTAGGACTCAAACAAAACCGTGACATGGGCAGATGAGGGACGCCTGGCCTGCGCATTAACCTTCTCCTGCTCGAGATCCCACGGCTGGGTAAACATGAGCACCCACGGCTTTCCTTCCTATGGGTCGCTCCCAACACCTTATCACCGCCCCCCCCCGCCACAGACGGTCGCACGCACAGGTGGGTGACTCAGGTGCAGGAGCCAAGAATGATGACTTCACATGGAACTGAATGAGTTATTTAGGATGAACAATTGATCTTCCACCAGATAAAAGAAGGGATGAAATCTTAGATGATTTTATAATAAGGCACAATGTTTATAATTCATTTCCTGAGCACTTGCGTGTCCTTCCAGTAGCCATTGATATACCTGGGGCTCAATTCAGGGAGGGCTTTTAAATGTGCCAAAGGCAATTTTTCTTTCTCTTCTTTTATCAGAGGACATTCCCAAAAACATGAGTGTCGGCCACCCAGTCCTATCACACGCAACCAAATTGACCTAAAGTTTCAGCACGCTTACTCCCAGACGTTCGCCACACGCATCAGAAGGGAAACAGGATCTGGGTAATGTCAAAGGTTCACCAGTGTTTGTGATTTCATAACCCTTGGAATAAGGAAAAGAAAGAATAGCAGGCAACTTTCCAAAACACCTACTGATATTTACCCATGGAAAACAAATATTCTTGAGTGGGAGTTCCAATTCCAGCAGACAATATAATTCACCAAGCATTTTCACTTCGGGCAGCTAATAACCTTACTAATGAAATCTGTTGAGCTTCAACCTGTTTTTCACGGTCTGTAGAGACGCACTTAAAAATTAATCGTGCAGCCTTAATCTTTCCCTTTTGAGCGCTACATCATGGCCCGAGTACCCATTGTTCTCATTCGGTAGGTGGTTTTAAAAGCACCTGCTTCAATTTTGCTTTTTCCTGAACATTCTTCAAGCCACTGCTATAATTTGTCATAAAGGCAAGGAAGGCCCCAGCTTTCAAAGGACAGGCGCCTCTATTCCACAGGAGGTGTCGGGGCAAACGTCCAGGCAGAGGTCATCTGGAGTGGGAAGGCAAGGGTTTGCATTGAGGGCCGCGTCTATGCCGCCCCTGGCCCGGCTTTGGAAGTGGGTAAAACCTGGTACTTCCTTGTCACGTCTGGGTCCCAGTTACGGTGCAGGAAAGGGTAACCAATCCTTGGGCGGCAAACAGCAGAGATGGGCGTGGGAGACATACAAGAGATTTGAAAAAGCATACAGAAACGTTCTGCCCTGTCCTGTTACAGAGAACGCGATGATCACGGCCCTGCCCGCGGTCCAGCTCTTCCGAGCTTCTCCGAGGTCCCACCGCACGCACCACACAACGCCGCCGAAAGAAGACCGAGCGTCCACCCACTGCAATGCGAAATTGCCTCGGCAAACGGGGCTGACCAATCAGCATAGACCACAGACCAATCAGCAATGACCAGTTAGAATCAATGTGCTGATTGGCCAGGTGGGTGGACACAAACATCCAATCAGGGGAACACCACCATATCCGCCGAGGAAAACGGGACCAATCACAGCTCATCTGCCACTACCGGCCACTGGCTTGCATGTCCTTGGGACATACCCCTATACTTTTAGGCTTTCTTAAAGAGCATCAATTAATAGGAAAACGAAAACCACCACCATAAAAAGAGAAAGCGACAACAAAACCATGGCTACTACATAAAATTCTTACACCACTCTGGCGTCCCAGGGTCAGACGACACCAACGCGACAACTCCTTAAACTGGTATCCGATGACCTAGCGATTTTTATTCTAAATAAATCAACTGCTTACGGATATGATCTCCGACGGGACATAAGGTATTTTCCCCCATAGTGCAGTTTGAGATTGTCAGGATTTTTTAGGGAAAAATACCAGGTCATACTTATTTTGGCAAATGAGGTGCAATAAAAACTAGAAATAAAATTGATAAGTACAAAATACAATGTTTTAATAATACATGAACATGAACATGAGAACGACGTAAGCATGTTAAAAATTGTGATACGATACTACAAACGTGATTTTGATCATACGCAACCGGTAAAATTCTATACAAAAGCATCAACAAGGCATATTATGAGAAATCATTTCTTTCCCCAATATAAGCAATTCTCAGCACATGCTCAAATGCACGCGAATATGGAAATGTGAAAAAAAGGAATGTTAAAAAAATAATAACTTAGGCAGACACAAATAAAACCACCCCAAAGCGTATGAGTGATGCATGTGTTTATGATCTTAATTACATTTAAGTATTAAAAAATGCCATTGATCTCACAGTTTACAGTATCCAAGTCTTCAGACCTGCTGGAAGAAATCCACAGTGTGGCCTGGACAGTGACGTCCACTGCCCTCGCCCTGAGCTATGCAGGTAAGCCTTCCTGCAGTTACCTGAAAATCAAAAGACTCAGTTAATGATTTTCTCCAGGTCTAATGGGTATGTCAACGATAAACTAGATCCTAACTCGGGAGGGGCTGGATAGCAGTTAAAAAGGCTATTTGATACCAAAATTTCATCATTTATGCCCAGAAAGGATCCGAGCCCCTCTGCACCAGGCAACAGAATCTTTTGAAAGGTGAATGATTCACAAGGTCTTAACTTTTAATCCAACGCCAAATAAGTGCTTTGGCCTTTCACTGCATGAAAAGGGAGGTTGTCTGATGACTTAGAGCAGGTTAACGTAATCTATGTCCGTGATGTCTCTCTCCGGGAACCCTGGTCTAAAAAGGCAGCCTTGCGAAGCTCACGCTGAAGGCACTAAAGTCACGGTGTTGCCACACCACCGAGCCGTTTATCTATTTTGGGCTGGAGAACATCTGCAAGCAGTGCCAAACCTCCAGGGGATACGGGCCTTTGAAGATGTGGGCTACCACGCTAAGGATTGCATCACCTCGCTATCTTAAAAGACGGTCTCCTTAACCCTGCAACTGGGCTTCAAGACAATGTCTTGTCGGGACTGTGCAGGGGAGGCCCAGACTTGTCAGGCACCTGTGCGTCCTCTCATTCTGCTCTGATCGTGCTAAGCACAGTGATTATGAGAGGTGGGTGGCTCTTCCAAGATGGGCTATTCAATTTACAAGATCAGTATTTTTCCCCCCAAATTGATACTATGTGTAAGCATTTTAATAAAGACCCTACTGTCAACCCAGGAGACTCACAGGTGCCAACAACAGAAACTAATCAGAAGGCCTTAGGAGAGTGGGCTGTACCTTCTGCCTTGGTATGTAGTCAGTTCTTCTTGAAGGACGGATGCTCTCTTCTGCAGAAAGTTAACCTAGAAAAAGACACTGTGTATGAGCAGAGGCGAATGTGGCTGAAAGGGCAATGGGGTGTAAATAACATGGCTCCCTAGATAAAAGGCAGAGGATTTGTTGAATGTCAGTGTGTACTTCTCACCTTTGCTCACACAGCATCCTTCTTGAAAATCCATCTGAGTCCAGAGAATCCATTCGATTTCCTTACTGTGGAGCCATCTTGGTCTGGCTCCAGCCCATCCTTGGCGCCCCATCTCGCCTCCCATTCTTCCCACCATCACCGCTTTGTATACCATGTCTTCCCGACTCCTTTGCCCTCTGGCATGGGCCATTTTCTCTCTTTGGAATGCTTGGCTAACTATCTTCCATTTATCCTCCACTGTCACCTCTCCTACTGACCCCCTTGATGCTTCCCCAACTGCTCCCCGCCTCCTAGGCAAAGTCAGGGCCCCTCCTCTGGCCTCCTACTCCTGCACTCCATTATTAGTACTTCTTGAACTGCCTTGGGGTTATTTGTTTTCAAATAACCTGAGAGCTCTTCTGGAACAAGGAGGATATTTCTTCAGCTCTGTGTCCCCAGCTTCTTTCATGGGGCTGGGTGGGACGCTGGTGTTCACAAGCGTTTAATGAACGAATGAGGGAGGAAAAAGAAAAGTACTGTCTTCTGGAAACCTCAGTCCATCCTGGGGATTCCCTGAGGTTGGAGAGGCAATGTTGGTAGTGGAAAGAACCCAAGCTAGAGTTAGGCCAGCTTGGATTCAAGTCCTGGCTTGGCATCGAAGGCTCCAGGGAAGTTACTTGAGCTCTTGATGCCTCATCTGGGAAATGGGACTGATGGCAGCTGCTTCCCAAGGTTAGGAGGAGGACATGATAAGTCTAGTAGAAGCCGCCTAGTGGCATAGCACATTTTCGTAAATCAGATCTTCACAGTGTGGTTTTTTGAGAAGCATACATCTCTATATAGTATTAAAGATCCCTGTATCAGGTATGACTTCAAAAGCACCTTACACAAGCAAATAGAAGTGGTTTGGGGGTAACTTCTACTATGGCTCCATGTAATCCAGTCAGCGGCATTCGATCATTTCAGAATTGTTTACCCTTGCCACTTTGGTCTGAACGGAAACCATGGCAACGGTTGATTCCGAAGCCTAGTTAGGCAAGAGAACACAGCCGGCAGAACAGCAAATGTGCTCTAGCGAGAGGATATGGGTCCATATCCAAGGGGTCCCCCTCGGTTTCGCTTACTTGCAATATCACCCCGGTTTTCATTCCAGCCCATTGCTCAAATGACCCACAGGACGATTGATAATGTTGACAGATGCAAGGATTACCCTGATTCGGCCTCCCTTCCCCCACCCTGCTTTGCAATCGGAATCCCAGCAATTTTCAGAAAATACAGGCACCTGTGCTTTCAAACTAAATTTGCACACTCCACGGCCCGGCGACTCCTCTGTGCAGCTGCCAGTGGAGGCCCTCACGCAGCTGGCAGTCCTCTCTTTCTGGGTCAACATCCGGTTTCGAGGCTGAAGTGGCTTTTATTACAGCGAAATGATGTGAATGATAACAGAAGCCCCGCAGGTGGCTATCACATTTCTTTCCTTGGTTCTTTTCTTCTTAAAAAACCCAGTCCTCTGAAGGTGCCAGGTCCTCCACCCTGACCCTATGGAAGCTCTCCTACAAAGTTAATGGGTAAACCACGCTGCAAGGGGAGATTTAACCCTTTCTGCGTTAACGCTTTCCTGCAGTACTTAGGGTTATAGGCAGCAGCGGAGGCAGGAGCAGAGCCAACCGTAGTCCAAGGAATGATAAATGATAGAATGAACATTTCATCTTCAGAGAAGAGGCTTTGGACGGAGGGGAATACACACGGGGTGGCGGAAATCGGCTGCCCATGCTTTGTCCTGCACATTCTAAAGAGCACATGTGAATATCACCAAATCCTATTGGTTTGAAAATCAATTTATTGAGCACTTACTATGTGGCAGGCACTGTTTTTGGCACAGAGAACCAAGACCACTTTTTTTCAAGGACCTTTTCTAGAAAAAAGTATGATTTCCTTTTTTTTTTAAGTTTCTTAACAGAGACATGATTTGCAAATATTTTCCCCTATGCCATGGTTTGTCTCTTCAATTTGTAAATGTTGTCTTTTGAAGTATAAAGTTTTAACTTTTAGTAATGTTCAGTTCATCTGTTTTTTTCTTCTGCTGCTTGTGTTCTTGGTGTCACAGCTAAAAAAATAACTCCCACCTAACCCAAGACGCAGAGTCACTCCTTCATCTAAGAAGACCTCTTCTTAGGGTTTTCTTCAAAGAGTTTTATAGTTTTTTAGCTCTTACATTTAGGTCTATGACCCGTTTTGAGTTAACTTGTTGAATTATCTGATCGTCCCAGTGTTTTTCTTTCCATTTTCCCTCAGTCTTGGAACACTGGGAAACCAACTGACCAAAAAAAAATTCTAAAATATATATATTTTAATATATCTATTATATCTGTATATCTTCTATATATCTCTAGCTCTATCTATCTATGAAAGGATCCCCCCGCCCCCGAACTTCAGTTGTGTTTCATTGATCTCTGTGTCTATCCTTTTGTCAATATCACACTATCTTGATTATGACAGCCTTGTAGTGACTTTTGAAATTGGGAAGCATGAGCCCTCCAAATTCATTCTTATTTTTTCAAGATGGTTTTGGCTATTCTGGGTCCTAGCTACTATTTTTCATCAGTCTCAGTCATACGAGGATTCTTAGACATACAAAGGGAACATGATTGTTTTAGGGGAAACGTGCATTTTAGGTTCCTAAGTGCATTCTAAGTGGGAATGTGTGGATTCTTTCCCAGGTTAGGCAGACTGGCAATATATCAGATGTGTTTCTAGAAGTACCTGGAGAAAACTGATGCTGGAAGTTGTGAAATAATTTTAAGCATCTAAATTTACACCCATTGCCTCTCTCATACTGTATTTCATAACCTATACCAAGAACTACACATTTTGGCAAGAAATATTTAACCAAATTGTTTGAATACCTTGTCATTATCCTGCTTTGGATTTAAAATGCATCTTGTTGTGTCTAACAACCATACAGAACACACCAGAATAAAAATACTTCTAATTTAACCATGGTTTCTGTTTCTCTGCCCTTTTGCACAGTCAGGAATCCCCAGTGTGCCAAGAGATGGCATTTGGGGCGTGGTACCAAGAGGAGCAAGGGGGAGGCTGAATGGGAATATGCACTGTAAATGAGGGAAAGTAACCATAACTGAGCACTTCAATTTCACGGGAGCTTATAAGAAAGTTATTGAGACAATGAGTTCCAAAACTAGTAAGAAAAACTTAAAAAAAGAAATCCAAACAGGGGCACCTGGGTGACTCAGTCAGTTAAGTGTCTGCCTTCAGCTCTGGTCATGATCCCAGGGTCCTGGGATAGAGCCCCACATCCCATCAGGGTCCCTGCTCAATACAGGGCTAGGGGGGTGGGGTCCTGCTTCTCCCTCTGCCCCTCCCCCAGCTCGTGCTCGCTCTCTCAAATAAATAAAATCTTAAAAAAATCCAAACAAAAACCGATTCATCTGAGTTGTACATTATGTTATGTATGTTACTACATTACTTTCTGGCATCAATTCAGAATTAAACTTATTTGTGACTCTGTTTTCAGGATATACACACCACCTGAACCCTGAGGAAGCACCTTGATTCTAGGAATTACCTGTGACTTCAGGGAGGAAATGGTGTCTTCCAGTTCTTTTCTTAGAGACGCTGGCATCAAGCCTTTGAATTTGGTTTCATATTCTTGTCGTATATAAGTTATCTAAAGTGAAAAAAAAAGACAGCTTACCAATTTTTCCACAAAAATGATTGTTTTACATTTAAAATAGTAAGTAATAGTATCTAGTTATCACAAAGGTAAGTTTGCTGCATATGGCCAATTAAGACGAAACGACAGGAGACAGTTACAAACTGGAAAGGCACCGGGTCTGCCCTTGCAAATCTGGGACAGAGCCTGAAACACCTGTATTCCTTGAAAATCCCTCTTAATACAGTTTTCAGCACGTGATAAGTAAAACACCTGTCGTCTCCTCACCACTTGTGATTTCACACTATGCTGGCCTTTTCCTGATCAGGATGTGGCTTAGGGTCATGATGCACTGTGATCTGAGGACAACTCATGCTATGTTGTTGATTTGATTAAGATACTCCCTCCAACTGGCTAGGTGCCTGGGTGCCTGATAGAATGGACAGGACAATGGGGACAGGAATAAAGAAGAATCTGTGCAGCTGTGCCTCCAAGAGTCCTCAACACAGGTGGACCCGAGGATCTTGCCACCGTGAGCTTCTCTGGCTCCTGGGCTTCCCTCTCCCCCAGAACACAATCAAGTCTGGGCTCAGCTAACTGACGGATCCCTGGGCTGGTAAAGCAAAGTTTGGTGGCTCACGCATTCATCTCTCTAAAAGCAACAGACAGAAGTAAGGAAGGCAGAAGAAAAGTCTTTGGAGGGCTATGCCTGTGCAGGAGGGAGAGGTACATGAGTGTGTGTGTGTGTGTGTGTGTGTGTCTTGGCGTCTTTCTCCTGTTGATTTCTCTTCCTCCTAATCTGAGATGCAATGGAATTAAAAAAGCTATTGCATGTGACTTAACTGAATATTAAAGCAGAATTGCACAGTATTCCATAAATGATTCATTGGGCGCATCTGGAAATAAGGTAACATACTATGAAAATATGTGAAACTGAGCTCAGTTAGACAAGTCTGTGCATTGATTTAGTGAGGATAATTTAAAATGATCAGCCTTTAATTCCCAACTTTTCTTAGACTAAACTGAATTAAGAAATGTGTTCAAACAGTTCATTTCATTACCCACTAAAATCCCACTGCAAATGTTCTAGAATATGATTTTTCAATTTTTGGCAAAGTGTTTCTTGACATATGTTATAATCTTGTGATTTACACCTAAAAGGAAAAAGAGAAATAATGAAACAGGATCTCTCCCCATGATGTAATATTTGATTTTTCCCACCTTCTCTTCTTGGACTCAAGTTCAATAGCTAGATCAAAATGAAAGGAACATGCAAAGCAAAACATGTGCTTTATAAACCAGATCTTAAGGGTAACCTTTGTTGAGGGTCCTCAAGCTACTGTGTTGACTAGATTTTTCTATTGTTCAATACTGGCTCTGAAATTCTGAGCTACTACTCTTTCAAAGGGACTCGTGTGTGCTGACTGGTATCCTTGTTTGGCTGGAGAGTCTGCCCACTGTCTGTACGTTTGTAAGACCACTGAGCTGGGTATAATAATGCCCAGCCCCACTTCCTTTCCCTGAGTACTTTGGTGACTTTCTTTTCAATGTCCTCTGGCATCATGTGTTCCTACGAAGTCTGAAGCCAGGCTGGGTTGTTTGTTGTATTGAAGGTCTCTTTCTTTCTCTGCTTGGATGCCCATGTGATTTTCTTTTTCCTTGATTCAGGAACTCCACTGGGATATGTTTCGGTACTAATGATGACCACTTTTCTTGGGACATTGTGTGTGCCATTTCCATCTTTTCTTGGGGCCGTCTTCCCTCAGTTTTAAGTACTTTGGCGGTGAAGGCCAAGCACTTAGGTTCTTCTGTTAATTCTCATAGTTTCTCTTGACTCCCTTGTCCCCCCTTCACTTTTCATATCTGATGGCCTCCTCCTACTGGGGGCCAGGCCACAGACAGCAGAGAGTGGTATGTGAGCAAAACTGCCCTTTGATCACCCAATTGCATCACTTTTAAATTCAGTAGGCTCTATTTTCCAACTTTTTTTGAGGACCCGGGCATTTCCACTTCCTGTCTTCCACTCCTTTCTTTTTATGATTTCAATGAATCTGAGTAAACTTAAAATGAGCTCTTGGAAAATCTGAAATGACCTCACTTATGAATAAGACTATCAACCAGGAAAATATTACTACCCTGAATCCTTAAACCCAAATCCTGAATTTGAAAATCATTATACCAAGCAGAATCCTGTTACCTTAATAAAGTCATGGAAAACTTTAATCTGTTTTGCTCTATTTATAAGGTCAATAATGTTACTACCAGCAAACATTTATGGAGTACTTCTGATGTGCTGGATCCAATCCTAAGTGCTTTAATAAGTGGTGAATCCTTCTGACACCCCACTGAGGTAAACACAGAGAGGTGGGAGAGTCATGATGAGAACTCAAGGAGTCTAACTGTCAAGCACACATTCTTAGCCACATGCTCTGCTGTTTCTCAAATAACCTTTCCAAATACTGAGATGTTTCTTCCAGCCCCAAAGGAAAAGGACACCACAGACATAACCAGTTAAAGAACTTTCATCCATTACACACTGGTGCTCTCCCCAGTAGAACAGAGGCTGAGGAAGGGGGCGGGTGCACTACCATCCTTCTAGACATCCATCTGTTCTTTTTTTTTTTTTTGATGGCTACAATAACAACAATGACAATAATAATTCATTCCTCATACTCTCCCATTGGTTTAAAATTTTAATTGAAGACTAATTTAAAATAATCTCTACAAATGCAATGCACATAGTGCCCTAAACTAGAGGTTCCATAAATCCCCCACAAAAGCACAGTTTTAAGGTCCAGGCAGTGAAGGCTGTATCTAAGTTCGTCACATGGCAAAATGAGAAAGAGGAAGGAAAGGATTAGCTTATATTCTTTCATATCACTTTGACTCCTGCTACTATTTTCCTATCCCCACCTTTGACCCAGGATGTGTTTGAGGGGGAATATTGAGGGGGTGATAACATTTATCTATAGACTAATCACAGTCTATGAACTGCCAAACACGCCAGTCTCCCTTCGTCTTCCTGCCTTCCCACATGAATCTGGCCTTACAACACATCAAGAAGCCAGAGGAAGCCAAACTGATCAGAGCAAAGGGTTCGATGGACATACAATTCCTTTAACTAAGGGAAATGAAAGTTCTTATATATAAATCTATCTTATTATTAGCTTTGAATATTCAAATTTTCATTAGCATACACTGTCCAATTATACTAGTCAGGGCGGTATTAGTTTATTGAATGCAGAAGCATTCAAAGACCGTTCTCACTTGAGTAATTCTGGAAAGGCATTTCCAGGACTAAAGTTTCAGCTCATTTCCACCCTGCCTCAGCACTCCCACTAAAATCACTGTGCGTAATTATCTTCTCTTCCACATTCCTCAACCACCTCATGCCAAATAGACATCAGCCTCCCCGTCTCCCTTTTCTTCAACCTTCTTTCCTTTAGCAAAGGAAAATTAGGAATTGTAGGATGTCATGACGATGACATGACATTCCTGTAATGTAGTAAGACCCCTGGGCACAGAGGGGAAATGGTGTAGGTATAACACAGCACCCACGTGACCAAAGACAGCTGTGCCCCGCGCCATGGCAACAGATCTCCCGCCTTTCCCTCAAAAGCACAGCACTGACAGTATTTCCCTTAATTTTTAAAAAGGACCATGAAGACTGAGAACATCCATAACTGGAGTTCAGTGTTACACTCAAGTAAAACTTTTAGCCCGGGTGATCGGCCAAATACTCATTTGGATAAACCAGAGTCTACAGACCGTACAGAATCTGCAGTTGACTTGAGCCAATGGGATCTCTGGAGATAAAAACTCAAAGTGATGGTTGAAAAAAGCGAACCTAGAAAACCTTACAATTGCACTGAAAATACAGGAGAACGAAAGCACATTTTGTGGTGTTTTTATTGAAAAACATTATCAAACTAGTCATGTCGACATGTCAAAACCATGTGAAACATGTCCTCCTCCTGTGGTATAACAAAACAACAAGTAAGATGGAAGCCTTCAACTTTTTATACACAACTTAGGGACGGTGTCTCAGCCATGGGGTATTTTATTGTAAGCTTCCGCGAGCCAAGACAGCATTCACTTCTGAAGAGGTGGGGAAAGGGGAGGCCACTGGTGCCCCCTGGGGTTCCCGTGTCACATGTCCCTGCACAGTCATTTGTGAATTGTTTTCTGAGTTAAGAGTGAAGCAGTTTGGGAAAATGACTGTGCCTGATACGACTTTACAAAATCCAACTGAGAATTTGGGGGGTCAGCTCAGCAGAGGAAAGAGGGAACTAAGTCAGACTTCTACTGATGGCATCTCTGAATGTTTGCCCCACTTTTCTGTGTCGCTCCAGGACTATCCCAGTCCGGGATGCCTTCATCTTGCACCTGACTCACGGCAATACTGGGTATGTTGGTTTTTTTTTTTTTTTTAATTTTTAAAAATTTTTAAAAGATTTTATTTATTTGTCAGAGAGAGAGAGAGAGAGAGAGCAAGCACAGGCAGACAGAGTAGCAGGCAGAGGCAGAGGGAGAAGCAGGCTTCCTGCCGAGTAAGGAGCCCGATGTGGGACTCGATCCCAGGACGCTGGGATCATGACCTGAGCTGAAGGCAGCCGCTTAACCAACTGAGCCACCCAGGCGTCCCTGTTGGTTTTGATTTTTGATTCAAATTTTCTTAACATTTGAAATCAGGGACACCTGGGTGGCTCAGATGGTTGAGCATCTGCCTTTGGCTCAAGTCATTATCTCCAGGTCCTGGGATCGAGCCCCAAGCCTGCTTCTCCCTCTCCCTCCCTCACACAAATGAATAAATAAAAATCTTTAAAAAAATTTACAATCAAAGTAAAATCCTTTAGTGAGACTAACAAGGTCCCGCACAATCTGGCCTCTATCCACCTCGCATCCTCCATCACGGGACGGTCCTCTCACTTCCAGACACCAGGTTTGTTGGCTTTCTGTCCATTCTGTCTGTTGGTTTTCTTTCTGTCCGTTCACCAAATGCCTGGGTGATTTTCTTCACAATAGGCCCTTTTTCCTTTTCTTCTGCCTCCTTTCCTGTCCCATGCAATAGTCTTCCTCAGTTACCTTTGGAGAATGGGGGTCACACTAGCCCTCTCTTTCAAGCTGTAACCCACTCTCCTGTCATTTAGCTGGCAAGGAGCCCTCTCAGCAGTTTTGGCTCCTGTTACTCCTGGGACTTCTCTCCCAGCTGCCTCTGCCTGCTGATGGGCTCAGGACCCTGTACTGGCAGCTTTGGCTTCACTCATCAGTCTGGGGTTCTGTTCTATTTCCAAGTCACATGTGGATGGCCATCCTGCTTTTGACTCTGAATACATTTTACTTTTCTCTATTTTTTTTCAAGATTTTAAAATTTATTCATTGGAAAAAGATAGGGAGAGTGAGCAAGAGCATGAGCAAGGGGGAGGGGCAGAGCAGGGACCCCTAAGTGGGGCTCGATCCCAGGACCCCAGGATCATGATCTGAGCAGAGGACAGACACTCAACCGACTGAGCCACCCAGGTGCCCCCATTTTACTTTTCTCTTTCTTTTTTTAAATACAATCTTAATACTTCCCTAATACAATAAGAATGCAGACTCTGGAGTGGGAATGTTAGAGCTGAATCTGAGTTGGGTCCCTAACTGCATGCCTTGGGAAGGTTAACTTCTTGGTGCTTCAGTTTCTTTATCAGGAAAATGGGAGTTATAAATTCTTGAGGCTGCCGTGAGATTTAGGTGATTTAATATATATAGAAGTTTTACAAGAGTGGCACTTAATAAATAAATGTTCAATAAATGTTAGTTATCATTACATCATATAATGGAGACTATCCATATATATTTCATTACATTATGTCTACATATATTATGAATTACATATATACATATTTTTTTATTTAGCCAAGCCTCTAGTACTATACTTTTTGATTTCTGATTATTTGCAATACTAGAAATCCTCATAGCAAATTATTTGCATATATTCACAATTAACTTAAGGGTTCCATTTAAGCCTCTTTTCACATTAGTATCTACAGGTTGAGAAAGTACATTGTGACAAAAAGCTCCTATGAGTTCAGGATTGATTTTAAGTGAATTTGGATTTTATAATTAAAATCATCTACATATCTTTGGAAAGCAGTAGTACCTGTTTCTGATTTGTGTTATTTATCCTGGGTACTGACCGTGATTGGTGTATATGTGAGTTTTCTCAGAGCCTTATCAATAGCTCTGGTTTGAAGGTGGGGAATCATTGCTCCATGCTGAATGATTTAAGGAAAGGATCTCAGCTTAGAACTCCCTCTCCATCCAGCCTGGATTTCTATCACTTAGTTATGTACGGGAGGGTTGGGGGAAATCATCAGATGCTTCCTCTCATTGTGAATTCGTGTATTCAGAGCTGTATCCGAACACCTGGCTTAGCTGAATGTCATAAAGCAAACTGAGTTTGATTGTTGAGTAAATTGCAGGGGGTCAGAGATGAGGGAAAGAACAAGAGGTAAATTTGAAGCATATATTCCGAGAGAGGGTAAACATGGGTGGACACTACAGTGGGGGATTTGGAGTTAAGTGGAGGACATCAAAAGGACGCTGGGCTTCTGAAGGGTGGTGACAGGCAGGTAAGAGGTGGGGGACACAGAGAGGAAGGTTACTGGGGGGATCTGATAGAAGGCAAACAGAAACATGGGGGATGTTTCTCCACAGTGGGCCTTTGTGCACCATAAAGTTTTTGCATGGGCTTTTAGGGGCGTGAGTATAGGAAACTCATTGGTTTGATACTGAATTCCAATGTGGTTTAAAGAATAAGAATGAAAGAAATTGTAGTAAAGATGATGCCAAAAAAATGTTCCAGTGCAGCTGAGAAAAAATGCTCTGCCTTCTAAGAAATCTCATTTTTATTGGGGTTAGGGTATTACGTGTTGCCACAGCAACTGCCAAGAGAGATCCATTCTAAGGAAGGTGCTCTGCGGTGGAGCTGGTGCACTTTGATTCTCAAATACAAAGTGAAAGTGTAGAAGGAACCATAATTTTCTCAACAATCTTCAAAATATTTCATTTCCCCCTCTTTCTTCTATATGGTTTTATCTTATGGTTCTTTATTCCAACAGGGGTCCCCTCAGACCGAGGCAGTGGCTCATAGGACTCCCTTGTTCCCTGTACATCAGGACCCCAAGCCTCCCCGGAAAGGGGGTGGCTGATTAAGGAAGCCACCACCAGCCCCTCTAGTGGGAGGAGAGAGCATGAACTAGTTTCTGGAAAGGGTTATGGTTTCAGGAGGAAGGAACAGTTTTCTGGTACTTTGGAGAAAGCGGTGGCCTGAGGGTGAAGACAATGGTCTGAACCATGCACTTCAGTTAGCTTTGGATGCTCTAAATTCAGCTGCAGGTAGTTGAAAAGATTCCTGACAGCAAAAAGAAAGCCGGGTCTCATAAGTCTATGCATGAGAATCAACACACATAGAAAAGATGGGAATCAGGTATGATAATCAGAGGCCAGAAAATGACCAATAAACTGCCCAACTCTGTCCACGAAGCAAAGACCTAAATACATAAGAAGGCCGAGGTCCTGGCAGGAAATAAACACACGTGAATATTAAAATTTTGGAGGACATGTTGCGCATAAGCGGTACCCCTTCCCTCCTGATGTCGAAGAAAAATCCCGAAACCCTATTTTATAGCTCCTAGAAACAAATGTGGCCTTTAGAGGTACTCATTTCAATTTCACAGGATAATGTGTGGTGGATATTTGTCTTACCCTCTAAGCATTCCTTCGAGAGGCTTCTGGTTACTGGAATATACCCCTCCCCTCACACTGTCTACCCCAGGTCATGGGTGTGTGTGTCTGTGTGTGCGTGCGCGGGGAGTATGTGATAAGGCCTAGCCAATCATCATATCACATTCCCCTTGTGCTGGGATCCTCTGGGGCCTGGGTCCGTGATCCAAGTTGAGGTAACCGGAGTCCTGGGGCCTGGGTCCGTGATCCAAGTTGAGGTAACCGGAGTCGCCAAGAGAGAGACAGGGGGCAAACCCTCTCACCCAACTAGACTTCACCTAAGGGATGTCATTCTGGGGTTCACCAGCCATCTTGCTACCACGAGGGAAAGCTGGACTGAGAGGGGACAATCCCGAGGAACAAGAGCTGAGAACTGAAGAGAGAAACCGGGTCCTTTGTCCAGCTGACCCCGAAGTTCACCCTGTCCTTAGATTTCTCAGTTTGGGTTGCATTTTCTGTCACTGGCAACTCAAATAGTCGTGATTGAAATAAGGGAGAAGAGGGAAAATATTAACTTGCATCTACGTGTTGAGTCTGTTTGACAAAGGGTCAGCAAACTCTGGCCTACAGGCCCGGTCTGGCCCACCACCTAGTTTTGTAAATAAAGCTTTATTGGAACACAGAAATGCTCTTTTGCTTACTTATTATCTGTGGCTGCTTTTGCATGACGATGGCAGAGCTGAGGGTTCTGACAGACTCCACAGGTTAAGCTTAAGCCCTCCCAACCCAGAAGGCCCCAGAAGGTCGGGGACCCCCGCCCTAGACTGAGAACCACAAAGTGGGCAGCACGCTTGTCCCGCTGACAGCGGCAGAGCCAGCCTTTGTCTCGGGGCGTGGCATATGGTGGCAACTCAACAAACATTTGCTGAGTGAATGAGTTACTCAAACCTCACGGCGCCCTGTGTTCGGTCCGTCTGGTCTTCAGACGACAGGAGCTTCAGAATGTCTAGATTAAACAAATCACAAAACCTTTCCCAAAACACAAAGAGCAGATTCTGTCTGTGAGGACCATGACGGTCCTGTGGTTTGTAATCAGCGCTGAGGCTGTGGACAGGCGGGCCGGCTCCAGAGAAGCAAACCCTGGGGCCCGGGCCTGCAGGGCTGCTGAGATTTGCCCTGCGGGAGGGGAGTAGGCTTCATCCCTGTTCTGCCCCCTCCTCCAGCTTCCTCCCCCCTTCCTCAACCACCAGACTTCCTATTAGGTGACCCCTGCTTCCTGGTGTGTGTGTATGTGTGTGCGTTTCTCCTGAAATTAAATGCTGGCTCCTTTCTCAGTGCAATATATTATTTTGGTTTCTAAATGTTTGTCTTCTGAACAATACCACCGCTGGAAGCAGAGACCGAGAAAGGCGGCATGGGGAGCCTGGCGGGGTATGTGTTGGAAAACGTGGACACCGGGAGGGTCGAGTTTACGTGAGTTAAAGGGAAGCAACGTGTCCACTTTACTTCGGAAGGTCCATCTCTGAAAGGGTTTGAAGAGCACACTTTGGGGAGGGACCGGGTGGTTTTCACTGTTCTCCTCTCAGAGAGAGTGGGTCAGCCCTTTCTGCGTGGGGCCAGACTTTGTGCAAAGGTAGTGTCCATCCACGGAGGACCAAAACCACACCCAAGGGGAGAGGGGAAAGGCTCCCGAGACTTTGAACTGACTTTCTTAAATAGAAGGCCCGCGAAGAAGTACGGAGTGACATGGCTGGTCAGGGTTTCGGAATCCATTTGATATTTACTCTTCATGCACTGAAGTAAGGTTGAAACACTTGGCATATGGTAAACACCCAGCGAACATTGTTCTTATGAGTTAATGATGAACAGAGCTATGGTTGAATAGGTAGTCGGGACCCCGAAATTATGGAGGGCAGGAGAAGCCATCCCACCGAGTTTCAGCTGAATGTAAGAGAAAATAAACAGAAATCAACACTAACACCTGCTATGGCAGGCACCGTACGGAGGAACGGGTACATAACCTCCACCTGTGGTCAAGACGCCATTCAGTCCTTCCAGAAAACGTGGAGACAGATAACATCACCCATTTCACAGATGAAGAAATTGGCCCGCAGTGAGTTACTGCTAGAGCTGGGGGTGACGCCGGACATCTAAACCCGCACTGTGCCCACTCAGGGTGGGGGCCCTGGGAGGTGGGGGGCACTGAGGAGGATTCATCTGGAAATGTTGCAGAGAGATGTCAGGAGAGGAACAGCCTGGGCCTCGGGGACAGCGGGAGCGGCTGGAGTGATCTAGGAGAGTGAGCGTGCGCCGGTTCAAAGGCAAGGCTGTGGGAAGGTCCTATTACAGACGCTGACCGTGAGCTGGCTTGCAAGGAACAAAAGTGAGAGGTGAGTTGAATGAGAATCCAGGCCTCGGCCACGTACCCAGAAGAGCGATGTCCCTGGAGAGACAGGGTAATGGGTGGAGGGAGCCTGTCTGCGTGTGGGTGGGGGAAGAGGCAGGGTTTGGGTTTGCATTTACTTAGTGTAGGGTGCTGGGAGATGTTGGTGAGGGGAGGCAGCCGTGGAGCTTACGAGAAAGGCCTGAGAGACTGGGCTGGAAGAGCACGTGAAGCCTTGGGAAAGGACGGGCTCTCTGAAGGGGGCAGGAGAGGCTAAGAATCCCCCAGGAGCAGAGGGTCACCCACAAGGGGCTTCCCAGCGCAGGGCGCAGGAGAAGCGGAACAAGAGACACATCAGGAATGGTGGGAGAGGCGGGCTGAAAGGCAGCAGGGTGGGGAGCACGGCCTTGGGTTTCGTAGGCAGGGGCAGCTGCAGGGAGGCCAAGGACCACGGGCATCATTTGCCCCCCAGTTGGCCCGTCATCTAGACCGCCTGTCAGTCCTGAGAGACGTGGGTGAACAGCAACGCTACACGTAAGAGTTTAGGATGGAATTAGTTTGTTGATAAATACGTTGCTTCCTATTTTAAAGCGAAGATTACCCTAGGAGTATCCGCATCTGCCCTTCACTTAAATGTCACTCCAAATATCTGACTTCGTCTGAGACTTCTGACCCGCTTTGGGGTCAGACCCTCTTTTTTTCAAAAGAGCAAGCTATGACTGCTCTTTCTTTTCTGCACATTTAAACTCTTGACAATTATAAATAAGTTAAATCTCTCCCTCAAAGTACCAATTATCTCCTTATGTTTGAGAAGGCATGTCTTGCCAGATATGGCATTCTACACAAAAACACAAAATAGAAACACAAAGGCGGTCATTGTCCCACGGCTGCCCCGGGATTTACTTAGGCAGTTCCAATTAACACTAATGAGGGTTTTGTGCGTGAATCCCCTTACCTCCCAACGAACGGGACCAGAGACCCCACAACTTCAGAGCAATTTCAAAACACCATTGTAAACAGTCACTGACTACATTCATGCGTTGTTCACCTTTACACAGCAGAGATAAAAGGAATTTTCATTCAATTAAAAGTTAGGGAACGTGCAGTTATCCAAAGACCCCATTCAGGCTTTCTGAATGACGACGGTCGGCATCTGGATCTGGCCAGCGTTTCCGGGTGATTACGCCGCGTAGCTCTGTGTGGAGCAGCGAACGGGTTTTGTCCTCGGGAAGCTTACACGTTTGACACCAGACGCGTAAAAAGGAGCTACGTAAAAACATAATTGAAGCATAATGGGCCATGGAAGGGAATCGGAGAGATTGATCGCTTCTAAGTGGGCTAATGGGAGTCTTTAGAGAGGGGATGAGATCTGACTGGGGCTTTGTGGAATGAGGAGGAACTTTCTGGATGGAGGGGAGGGAAGAGCGGGAGGCATGGAGGTGAGTGCGTGTGGCGTGCTTCGGGTCTGCCAAGCGGTCGGGCGTGGATGGGGCTTGTGCAGTGGGCAGGGGACGAAGGAGGCAGGAAGAGACTGCTCCTCGTTGTTGTTTTTTTCCTTCAACTGCTTACCTACACTGTTGCCCATTTCTTGAAAATGCAGATCTGACCGCGTTGCCCACCCCACCCCCCATCATGAGAGCTCTTCAGTGACTTTTTCTTTTAACCTACAGACCAAGGCCAACCTTGTTGGCACGGATCACCTAAGAACCTTCTCGGCTGATCTTGTTTCCTAAGACACCCCGTGCTCCAGGGAGGACCGTGCACTCCACCCCACCCCCAGATCCCAGGCCCTTTCGCGCCTCGTGCCTTTGCACGTACCGTTCTGTTCTCTCTTCTCCCCCTGACCAGCTGGAGCGCTACTCACTATTCTCACAGAGACCCTCTCGCTGGGACACCTTTCCTTGGTTGTCCACGCAGGCCGACCACTCCCTCCTACTACACCTGCAAGCCTGGCACAGCTAACAGCTGGTGGTGGCTGCTCTGGCGGTCATCCCCCGCGGCAGCTGACAATGACTGTTTTCTCTGTGTCAGGCGCCAGGTGGCATCCCTTCGCGTATATTTCAGTTTATCAACTCTCCCTACTAATTTCGGGGGGGTACCTGCAGGACTATTTGCATATGAAGAAACAGGCCGAGACAGGACCCTATCTTCGTCACAGCCACTCAGTTGTTAGCAGGTGCGCTAGCTCCTGTATCTAATTCTTCTGTACCCAGAGCCTCTGTTTTACTTCATTGTCACAGGGTAATTATTTATTCACTGCTTTCTCCTCTTAGACTGTGGGTGCCCTGAGCATAGGTTCTATGTTTTACTGGAGATCAATGCTATTTAAAAATAAAATAAGATTACCTCATTATTGAGCTGAAGCTTGAAAACATTATAAGGATTTTTTTTTTTGCCAACATACAGGCATTTCTACCAGCCTCTTACGCAGGCTGGACTTTGCACGAAGCAGAACACACTTGACCGCATACTTCTGGGCTCTACAGCTGCTCTAGGTCCAGACGATGGAGAAATGGCCCGAGAGCAGCTCACATTTAGTGTGAGACAGACGGGGTTTCTGTTCTCACAAATCAGACACACTGGTAGGAATATTAAGTTGGCCTGGTCTACTGAGACATATGCAACAGTAAAATTTCTGTTGGAAACAGTTACATTAAAGTATCTTTTAAAAAACTTGGGTACATTGTTCCTGTCTTCAATAAAACCAACACAACCCCAAGAAACTGTGGGGAGATTAGCAGTCCGTTAGACTGAGCAAGAGGCTTCCTCTTCTAATCTTTTTTTCATTATTATTTGCACTAGTGTGCTTTTCCAGGAATGTCTCGTTGCATTCTTTATAAAACCGTTGCCCAGATCTTTTCTAAAAACACATCAAGCCAACAAAGGTCAAGTAAAGAGCAGGAAGATTTTGTTCTTTCAGTTGAAGACATTTCTTTAATATTAAAAATGTACTGAAATCTAGAAGCATATTCTGATGATGTCTGAAAAGAATTCATGGTGGAGAAGTCAAGACACAAAGGAAAAAGCTCTCGACAGGCATTGCTGGCAGAGGGATCCTCATTGGGACAGCTTTCTTCTTTACTTCAAGGACAGACAAAAATCACTATTTAAAAATAGAAAAAAATTTCCTAAACATTAGGTGCTGATATTATGACTAATGTTATTCTTCATGCTTACTGGCCCTCAAGGTAAAATATATTACAGTGAACATTTCAACCACCTCATTTATATGTGAAAACAAACAGGAAGAGTGGCTTTTCTAATTCAGATTGAATTCTGGTTTTGTTTTTGCTATTTATTTCCAAGCTATTGGAGGCTGCTGTCAGATCTTTCTGTGTGATCGAGTGCCCAAGTGGGTTGCTCAGAACTCCGTAATCATTTTACTCCCCTCTTTATCTTGTACATATATTTAAAACCAATGGTGGCAGCAGAAAGTCTGAGACTTGGGGGACAAGGATACCATTTATCTTGCATCACGCTAAATTTTTTATTTTACAGCCTCAAGAAAAATCTTTTTGTGATAGATTTTCTTTGAGAAAATTAATCTTGCTTCCTCCTGGCCTTAAGAAGATTTTTAAAAAAGATTTTATTTATTTATTTGACAGAGATCTCAAGTAGGTAGAGAGGCAGGCAGAGAGAAAGAGGAGGAAGCAGGCTCCCCACCAAGCAGAGAGCCCGATGCGGGGCTCGATCCCGGGACTCTGGGATCATGACCTGAGCCAAAGGCAGAGGCTTAACCCACTGAGCCACCCAGGTGCCCCTCCTTCAGAAGATCTTATTTCATTTTCTTTTTCTTTTCTTTCTTTTTTTTTTTTTTAAAGATTTTATTTATTTGTCAGGGGGAGAGAGAGAGAGAGTGCGTGCGCACAGGCAGACAGAGTGGCAGGCAGAGACAGAGGGAGAAGCAGGGTCCCTGCTGAGTAAGAGCCGGAGGTGGGACTTGATCCCAGGACACTGGGATCATGACCTGAGCTGAAGGCAGCCACTTAACTGACTGAGCCACCCAGGCATCCCTCTTTTTTTTTTTTTTTAAGGAGATTTTAAATAGGTGGGCCCAAGTCCCTGGAAAAGTGAATATAACCAAGTGAATATAACATTGTCATGTTCAATGATCTTGGAAAAATAAGGGTTGTTGACTGCATAATTAGGTTACCATATACTTTAAATGTCCCGTAAGGCAGAGCACACGTTTGATGGAATGAACACTTTCGGAAGTGCGGATAGCTCAACTGTGTTGCTGGGCCGCATGCCGTGACCAGAAGCAGCCTGGGAGAAAGGCGGGCAGCCAGTGTGGCGATATAAGGATTAGGAGCCAAGAATCAAAGGGTGGCTAGGCTTGGGCACAAGGTCCTTTAAATTACTGTCTCAGGATTTCTGGGAAAACCTTTATGTCTTCATTTAAACGATTCCATGCCGATGGGATGCAGGCCCTTGCGGGTGATCCGGTGGGAATCCACTAGGACCAGAGCTGCTGCCTCCGGGAAGCCCGGCTGCCAGCGTGCTCAGAACTCCGCCCAGACATTCTGTGCCTGCGCTCACGTCTTTGGCTCCCCTTATTAGGGCCGAACTCCTCATCCTTCTCAGTACCAGCCCGTGCTCGGTGAGGAACACGGAGGAAGAATCAAACTCTACCTCCAAGGAATTTCCAGTTTTGTTGGGAAACCAGAGTAGTTCACAAACATTACACATGCAGCTATGGGGAAACTGAGCATCACAGAAACTTGGAAAAAGAGATCTCTGTGGCCTGGGACAGCCCGGGTAGGTCAGAGGGGAGCAGGGTGGTGGTGTTCAGCTGGACTCCCAAAGGCAAACAGCAGCTGGGTGAGCAGACATTTAGCAAAAGGAAATGCCAGGTGAAGAAAAATGCCCCGTGAGCATGACTGGTGTGGAGGCCGAGGGCCTGCTGCGTAGCGGCCTGCCTGTGGGGCTGGGGGGGCCCGGACACGAGCCTGGAGAAGTCATCCGACCACAAGAGCCCTCGGAATCGGGCAGAGAAATCTCTTCAAGCAGGAGAAAACAGCACAGCGGTGGTATTTAAGGAAGGGCAGTCAGAGATGAGAAGCAGGACACCAGCTCAGAAGAGGCCATTTCCTTCAAACTCGGGGTGACGAGGATTCAGAGATGACAGCCAGGAGGGTGGACGGGACGAAGAGAACTGAAGAGGAGGGAGAAATCACACGACTTGGTGATGAGATGCTCTCAGGCACGACTGATGGAGGAGGCAGAGGCCAAGGCAACAGCAGGCATAGGCTTCCTCTCAATCCTGCTGACACGGTCAGAGCTCGATGTCCTCCCAGAAGGGCTATAGCTCCACACCTTTGGCCTCCTGGTTCTTGCTGGTCTTAGGTCAGCTCGGACTGCTGTAACACAACTCCACAACCTGGGTGGCCCACACACAGGCATCTACCTCTCCCACTTCTGGAGGCTGAGAAGTCCAAGGCCAGGGAGCCAAGAGTGTCAGGATCTGGCGGGGGAGCCCTCTCCCGAGGGAGCATCAGCCCCCTTCTCTGGGTGTCCTTCCATGGCAGAGAGTGAGCCAGCCCTCTCTCATCTCTTCTTGTGAGGGCAGGAATCCCACCCCCAACCTCACTAACCCCCTGCACAGGCCTCATCTCCAAATACCATCACACTGGGGCTTCGGGTTCCAACCTAAGAATTTTGGGGAGACACAAACATCCAGCCCATATTACCACTTCACCTTTTTTTTTTTTTTTTTTTTTTGAGAGAGAGAGAGAGTGCAAGTGGGGGTGGGAGGGGCAGAAGGAGAGAGAATCCTAAGCAGACTCCACACTCCGCTTGGAGCCCAGTGCAGGGCTCCATCTCACCACCCTGAGATCATGACCTGAGCTGAAATCAAGAGTCAGATGCCTCACAGACCGAGCCTCTCAGGCACCCCGGGACTACACCTCACTTTGAATGATGACCATTTCCGCATTCTAGCTAGTTTTCATCCTCATTCTGCTTGAGTCACTGGGCCTTTTCATTTGCAAGCCCAGCCCTCGGAGCCACTGAGATCATGCAGGTCAGGACAGGAGGCACATTAGCAGCTGAGGCCCAGTGGCTGCAGACAGTGGAGTTCTCTCTCTTTGGCGAACTCAGGACCCAGAGGCCCCAGGCCCCAGGCAATGGTGGTTTGCTTCATTAACCCCATTGGTTTGCATGAACGGCCTTTCCCCTCTGCCTTCTGCCCCAGGCTGCTGCTAGAATTAGAGCTCGAGGCCAATGAAACCAGGCCCAAGATGCCTGCTGGTGGAAAGGGCACTTTCTCCTGTGGATTTGAACCTGGAAACAAAGGCCGGGGGATATGCTAGCAGCTACCTTGCAACCAGGAGGGGGACAGCCTGCAGACAATGGAGCCAGCAATGCGGACACAGAGCTAAAAATGAAGAGAGAATTGGCTTTTGGTCACAGAATTCGAGTAATTGGATTAAGCCTCCTTTGAAGCCAATACCACTTCTCAGTTATAGGAACCAAAGCATTCTTACTGTTTCAACCCGTGTGAGTTTCTACCAGCTATTTCTAGTGGATTACTTAACAGGGGCTGAGATTCTCTGACAAGACTCTTGACTTGGCACTCAACGAGCTGACCCAACCCATCAGCAGCAACGATGACGTGAGGAAGGCCACTATTTAAAAGTCACCACACTGACCGGCCTGGATCCTTGGGCACTGGACCTCTGCCCCAAGCCCCACACCACCTTCTGCACCTCCAACTACCTTGTCCACCCCCTCACCAACTGTTACCCGTGTTCCAACTCTGCTTACCCAAAGCCTCCCTACTTCCCAAATCAGTGAGTTAGTTCCTGTGTGGGCTCTCTGGCTGACTTAAGCTAGACTTTCCACACTAACATCTGATGTTACTGGGTTCTCCAGGCCAAAGCCAAGCTCTGGGAACTGCCCACCACCTGCTTTCCCCAGCCAGAAGCTCTCTTTTGCTGCTGCAGAAAGTCAGCAACAATAACACACACACACACACACACACACACACACACACACACACACTATTTGGATAGGGTCAACTACACATTCATGCTATTTAACCTCAGCGGACCTTCTCCATTGGTGGCAAACCTTTGGCTGGCCTCTGTTTTACACTGGGTGGTGGGCCTTTTCCACATGGCTTCTAGGTCACAAGAGACCCACACACCCAGTAGCCAATACTGCTGATGATCTGCCCACGACTGGCCTTGCTGTAATTCAAGCCCTGAGGGCACCTGTGCTCAGTGAGGCTGTGGGTCCCACCTGGGGAGCAGCATGGAGAATAACTATTCAGAGACAAGGGGTTCGGTTATTTGCTGTGGGTCTCGATTGATGCAGACTCTCAGAGCAATGATTTCAGAGAACAAGGTTGAAATCAATAAAATAAGTAAGCAGACATGATTAAGGACAAAGTTGCTTTAAAGCCAGTGCCGCCCAATCTCCTGAAAACAGAACCAAACCGCCTCCGAGAGAAACTGCTTTTGTTTTTTCTAAGAAGCACTAATAACCAGTAATGGGAGGCTCGATCGATAATTAAAGAGAAAGGACACTTCACATCTGAGCTTTCCGAAGCAAGACAATATTCTTTCCAAATTACTAGAGTCTGGCAAGACATAGTCAAGGTACTCTGGTTTCTTTGTACTCTTCTCCCCCTTTACTTCAGATTTTATATGAATGAAACACGATGAGTAATTCCTTCTCTTTGGATCTTCCAGGATATTATTTAAACACTGGCATCTGGTCTCAGGGAAATGTAATGCTAAGTCAGAGAGGAGTATTTGAAAAAGACTTAACATCTGGTTTTGTACTACCCATCCCTGGAAGTACACAGTGAAAGCAGAGGAAATGAGTGCATTGCTCTCGGGTCCTGGTGCTGGTGGGGCTGGTGCGTTTGGTGGAACGCATACCACAGCGTTCCCTTTTATAAAGTGAGGGATTAGTGCCACCTTCTTTGTAGCAATGTCGTGACCTCTATAATGCTTCTTAAATTGAGGACAATGATGGACCCACCAAGCCTCAACACATGATTTAAATCTGATCTGACAGTACTTAAACCCAGAAGTCCAGAAGGCTAATGGCTGAACAAGCTTGGGAAAATGTCCAGGGAACCAAATGTAGAAGCCCAAGGAATTACGGAGAGTAATCACAACTTCAGGGCAATGGGGTAAGGAAATAAAAGGATATTTTCTGAGTTGGCATCTGTTATAGGATTGACTTAAACTGTGGTCCCACTCTGATGTACTAGAAAGAAAAAAAAAAAAGCCAACCAGATAAAACCAACAAAAAAATCCCAAACAAACCTCCAAAACTCTAGAATCCTATATTCTCTCTTACACCTCTATAATTTATTATATCACAGATACACATTTTAAAAACATTCCTACTTTCATGCAAAAACAAAAGGCCCATTGAAAGGAGTCCAAGAGAGGCTTGCACTTAGCAGTGGGAATTAGGGTGAGAATTAATTCCATGAACAAGTGTATTTTGTATTTCATACATTCAGGCAGACAAAAGTGGAAAGCACTAAGGCCAGCTTGGATTATTTGTGCACTGAGAGTAAACTTAACTTCTGCGACAACCACAAAGAACGAAACACACAACAATGCAGACATCGGAGATTCCGTCCGGCCTGGTGGTCGGTAAGTCCAGCATCTGCCAGCACCCGGGAGTCTTGGCATAGCAGCCATCCCGCCCTTCAGAGTGGGGCCCGAAGCCCGGCACCCCATTCTTAGGGCAGGCACCCCATTTCAACAAAAAGAGACCTTATTACCCCAGGGACTTGAATTTAGTAGTTTTGTTTTCCTAACTCTGACCCCCAATCCTGTGTGGTGAAGCCCAAAAGGTCTACATCACTCGTAACCATGAGGGCAGAGAAAATTCTAAAACCAGCTGACTACATGTGGCTTTGGGGGAGCAATGTTCCTGGGATTACAGAAGCTGGACAGGAATCTTAGTGCTCGCTCACAATAACACAGAGTTAAACCCGTTTCCCCCCTGTCCTGGGTGTAAGAAGAAGGGTTTCCTTTTCTCTCTCCCTCTCTCTCTCTCTCTTTTAAGATTTTATTTATTAGAGAGAGAGAGAGCAGGTGCAGAGAGAGAAGCAACCTCCCCGCTGAGCAGAGAGCCCCATGTAGGGCTTGATCCCAGGACGCTGGGATCATGACCTGAGCTGAAGGCAGAGGCTTAACCCACTGAGCCCCCCCAGGCACATCTTTCCTCTCGTTTTGCTAAAATTTGAGTAGTTTGTCTTCTCTCAGTTCAGCACTACTGATTCACAGAAAGAGTTCATACCATCCTTCAGGCCAAAACAGGTTTGGAAAGTCTCTCTTTTTTTTTCCCCTTTCCTTTCCTTTCTTTCTTTTTTTGTTAAGTTTTTATTTCAATTCCAGGTAGTTAACATACAGGGCAATACTAGCATCAGGAGTACAATACAGTGCTTCAACACATGAGTGCAACAGCCGGCACTCAGCCCAGCAAGGGCGCCCCTCACTACCCCATCGCCCGACGGGCTCTGCCTGACTCCCGGGCCAACACCATGCAAAACCAGCCCTCTGTCCCCACGCAGAGTCTTGTCCTCCTCCCCCCTCCTGTTCTGGTGCCCAACATTTTCACATTTTCCCACCACTTTCTCCTTGCCAAATGTCTTTTGGTAAAAGTGGTGATGGGTGACTGGTTTGAGGGATATCTTGCCCTAGTATGTCTCTAGTTGAAAAAGTCCGGTCTCTGTTACTTGGAATTGTGGCCCCATAATTTCAGTTTTCAACAAGTCAGGAGAGGAAACATTTTTGGTGAAAGGGGCAGCTGACCCTTCCCCGTCTTCACTGAAATCATACCACCAGCTTGACTGCTTTGTATTAAGATAAACTCTATTCATACTGCCTATGACTAATGACTCAGTTTTCGTCCCTCCTGAAGATGACTGAGCCCCAACTGTTAGATCGACTATAAAACCGAGACTTAGCAGCAAGGAGTTTTTATGCTAAAGACACTGGCTTTAGAACCGAGGATCTGATATGCCTGACTAAGGTACCCGTGTCCGCACATGGATAGATACGCAGGACTTGAGTTTGACAAAGAGGCACACCTGCAACTAGAAATTCAGAAATCACTGTAATAAATGAGTGCTGGAGCCGCTGGGGGATAGATGATCTCACCAAGGAAGACAGAATGTATAGGTGAGAAGTCAGAAAGAAAAACCAGAAAGCAGAGGTTACCTACAAAAAGGGCAACCATCAAAGACCAGAAGTCAGTAGAAGAGATTGTGAGGGAGGTCTAAAAAGGGGCAGAAAAATCAAGAATATGCTGGGTCAACAGGACAATACAGGTTAACTTCAAGAATCTCTTCCATGAGGCCAAGAGCTTCTTCCAGAAAAGTTCCTCTCACTCATCATACATTCTAGGCTGATGGTGCCTGGCCCATAGTAGGTGCTCAATAAATATTTGCTGAATGAATAGGAGTCATCTCCTGTTAAAAATAGTCTGTTTCTCCCATCAGTGAGGCATCTCTTCTTTGAGGTTTATTGATGCTTTGAAGAGGGTCTAAAACTCTTGTGTTCTGTCATTTTTAAAATATGCTCTAACTATACCCTAATACAGCGCCATAGATCCCACATCTAGGTTCCCCTAATAAGCAAGTCTACTCACTATTTGGGTCCTGATGCTGGGTACTGTTACAACTCAGCTGGAATTTTAAAGACTCAGGAAACTTTCTATTTGCTGGCAACATCTTTGCACACACAAATGCGGACCCTTTCATCATAATCTGTCACCTGTTTAAAAACCAAATATCAAAAAGTGCCAACTTTACAACACATGATGAAAACTTCAGGCTTCCCCCTCATCTTGCTTTTGCCCAGAGTTAGCTGCTCCTAAATGTCACAGCTCACAAAGGAGTAGAATGGGCAGCAGTGAACTAACATAATTTTTACATATGCAAACTTCATTAAAAAGGTCAACATAGGCGTAAGCAAGAATTTAGCAGTTTTAAGGATTAATGAAAACACTACTTCAGAATCATAAATCAGAGAGTCAGCCAGCTCAGTCCAAAAACGTATGGAATGTGTTATTCATATATTCACAGATCAAGGGGCTGCATGCCAACTCTGGGCCAAGCGCTGGGGGGAGGGATACTGTGGTTGAGGGGCAGGTACCCAGATTAAGCCCGATGTAAATGACTGGGGAATTAACTCACGTTACTGTCCTTGAAAGAATAACTTGCTATTATGAAGAAATAGAGAAAATATTAGATAAGATATATTAACATCTAGAAAGACATGTCTACTTCTGTTTCTAAAGGGAAACGCATTTCTTAGATGTCCTTTGAGATGGCTGGCTGTGTGGGGAGGAGGAAAACAAATAGTATGCAGCTGGTTGAAAAGGGAAATCCTGTAAGCAGGTGGCGAATAGGAAAACAGTAGTCAATGGGCCAGGAATCTGAAGGTCGGACCACAGGGTGGCTTCATAGAAACCTGCCCCTGACGATGAAGGGGGTGAAGGGATCCAGAAGGGGGAGCCGGGAGGGAGCGTGTATGTGTAGTAAGGGGAGATATACCCTGTGACCCGCTTAGGGGGATTTTACACCTTGGAGATGAGGTTCTTGCGTGGTGTGTCAGAGACCCTATTGGTGTAATAAGAGTGGGCTGAGAAGTCACTGACGGCGGATGACGGCACAGGTCAGCAGGAGGACTCTGAAACTCTCTCTGTATCGGTCTAATTGCTGCGAGTTCCCTGTACCAACTGGAGATAAACTCTGTCTTTCTGTGCTGAAGCCCACCATGAGGCAGATGTCTCTGTTACACACACATGTGCACAGGCACATAAACACGATCTAGGTAGATGCATATACACACACACACACGTGTGTGTGTGTATTCCTACTCTAATATATACTAATACTCTAATATGTACTTGGCCCTTAAAAGAGCCTGGTGGGAAGGACAAAACATGGACATAACTAATCATAATGAAGGTGATATGTCTCAACCCCACAGAGTATCAGAAACTCTCAGAAACCAAAACACTTGCAGAATGCAAGAAGCATTCTCGTTAAAAACAAGTAAAAGACAGGGAGGCATTCTGCCAGGGCTGCTCCTTGACACTGAACTTGAGGCCTCCCCTGGGGCAATAACAAAATCAAATACGGATGAAAGACAGAAAGGAAGACACAACATTATCTGTTAAGGAACAATGTAATTGTCTCCTTAGATAAATTTAAGAAATTAACTGAAAACGTACTTAAGTTTTCTTAAAGAAATCAACAGAGGATTCAATAGAATTAAGGTTGAGAATAGTTCTGGTTGGCTGGATATAGACAAACCAAACATATGAAGCACTTTCCTCAACATAAGTCATGACTTTTTAGAGACTATATGGGGAAAACCCACCAAGGGGGGGAAATGCAATAATATACCTGGGAATACATTTAATAAGAAATGAACATCCGTAAAAAGATACATTCCAAGTGTACTGAAAGACACAAAAGACAGAATGGAATGGGAAGAGATGCAACATTTCTGAAGAGGTGAACTCAATATCGCAAAGACATTCATTCTTCTCAGAGTAACTCAGAACCTCAGTGCGGTTCCAACCAATCAATCCGAGATTTTACAAAACAGAAGTTGGCAAGATTATTCTAAGATTCACATGAAAGTATAAATGCTTAAGAATGACTCAAGCAATTCCAAAAAGAGATTGTGAGCGGAACCTTTCCCGAGCTCAAAGGTACTACCTACTGGTTCTTTTCTAAAGATGTTACTTGTAATAACCGATGATAATTGATGATTCTCACATTGATTTTACAAGGTGGTACTATTATTAACCCATTTTCAAGACAAAAAAAAGGCAAGGTAAGTTGCTTGAAGTCCCAGGGCAAGTAAGTCCAACTGGCAGGGTTGGAATTTGAATCCAGGCACTGTGGCTCCCGACTTCATGTTCTTAAACACCATAAAAATGATGAGTGGATGGATGACTAGAATACAAAGAAATACGAATACAAAGAAATGAGAATACAAAGAAATAAGAATACAAAGAAATAAGAATACAAAGGCCCAAGCAGACTCGTGCATATATTGGAAAATCTGATTCTTGACAAAGGTAGCATTTCAAATAAAGGCTATCAATAACTGGATATATCTATTTGGAAATAAAATACACAACATAAGGTAAGATCCCGGCATTAGCTTTCTACTGTTGTTCTAACAAATTACCATAAATTTAGCAGCTTGAAACAATGCAAATTCCTTAACTCCCCGTACTATAAGGTCATAAGTCTGAAGAGGCCCGGCTGGTTCTTCTGCTCTGGTATCACAAGGCCAAAATCATGGTGTTGGCTAGCCTAGACTCTCATCCGGAAGCTCTGGGGGAACATTTGTTTCTGAGCTCATTCAGGTTTGGGGCATAATTCAGGTCCTTGCAGCTGTAAGGGTTGATGTCCCATTACCTTGCTGGCAGTCAGCTGAGAGCTTCTCCCAGCCCCCAAAGGCTACCTCCTATTGTCCCCTCTGATTTCAATCAGCAGGGGTGCACTGGATCGTTCTCAAACTACAAATCTCTCTGACCTTCCCTTCTGTCACATCTCTTCTGCCTACAGCCGGAGAAAGTTCTCTGCCCTTAAGTGGTCATGGGTTTAGATTAGGCCTACCCTCTTATTTTGAAGTCAGTGATTAGTAACTTTATCTACGTTTACAAAGAGGATTTATTTTATAATCTTAGGGTAGGGAAGACCTTCCTAGGCAAACTTAGAAATCATAAAGAAGAAATGAAAAATAATGTTCTCAAATAATTAAAATATTGTGTATAAAATTAAAGGAGAAGCAACTGAAAGGATCTGCAAACTTATCACACCACTAAGATACAGAATATGTAAGAAAATTAATTTCTTCAGGTCCAATTAGAGAAATAAATTGATAGAACAAATTATCAATGAGCATGATGACGCAACTCACAGAAATGCAAATCCTAGATTTCCACTTCTAGTAATGGACACTTACATAATTCTCTTCCAAGTCTGGTTCAGAGTATTAGGGAACTAACAAGGAAGGGAAGAACTGTAGGACCAAGATCCTGGAAATAATAGATATTAAGAGAGCTTGTACATCTGGCATTTGGGACATTTTTATATTGTGCCTTTGCCAGCTATAGAGTGGTTGGTAAGAGGCTGAGAAGCTGAACAGATCTTTTAACAGCCTCACAAAAAAAAAAAAAAAAAAAAAAAAAAAAAAAAAAAAAAAAAAAAAAAAAAAAAAAAAAAAAAAAAAAAAAAAAAAAAAAAAAAAAAAAAAAAAAAAAGCCACAGAGACACAAGCTGCAGCCCAGGTCTCACTAAACAGGAGTGCCTGGTAAAATCTCATGCTTTGGGTGGATTTCACACCCTATGAGGAGGAGCGAATTAGAAATAGACCAGCCCTCTCTAAAACTAGCTTCAAATCATCTCAATCCCTGAAAATGGATTAAGGTTATTCAGGACAGCAAGCGCCACCACCTGCCTACCGAGAAGCAAATGTAAATTCTCTCTGGAGGAAATTCTCATCATTTTAGGTAGGCCTCAAATTATTTCTATGAACTTCTCTATAAAATATCTGGAATTCAATCAAAAATAGCCAGGCTCACAAGAAGGCAAGACAATATGACCAAAAGCCAAGAGAAACAAGGGCAATAAAATAAATTCCATGTGAATTCCACATAATGATGATCAGACTTTGACTTTAAAAGAACTGAGATATATAAATCAGGCTTCTGTTTGAATATCTTTTTACTTTTATTTATAGTAAAATATGCTACCTGTTTCAAATTACTACAGTAAAATCTCAAACATCCAGATTATTCCAGATTGTAACCACACAGTCTTTAAAAAATATTCAAACATTAGTCTTTCTCTGAATAGCACCAGGTTCTCTGGGAAAAAAATTTCAACTTTCATTTACATTAAATATAAAGAAATCACATCTTGTGAAATGGGTTTCTATCATTTCTGTATCTTTGTGATTACTGATTACAGTTACAGTAACTGGGCTGAGGTAGATACTATGAGAAAATGCAGTGCTTTGTAGAGCACTCTGCCTCCCAACCTAGAAAAGTCTTCTGAAAGAGGTCAGTGTGAAACTATGGCTTCTCAACTGGCATTTCTGTTTCAGATTCAAAAAGCAATAACACACAAAAAAATACATCACATACAATACACAGAGTAGTCTTGCAGAGAAACTACACTGTAAAACAAACAAACAGATCAAAATAATGTGAGGCGACACAAATAACTTGTGATGTATGTTACACCTTTTTCAAAAAATTTCTTTTTTCCAAATATACAGTTATAAAATTTAGAAAAAAAAAAGAACTGAGATAAATATGTTCAACAAAATAAGAAAAACAGTTGTGAAACTTCAGCACAGGACAGAAAACTAAAAAGAAACTAAGTAGAAATTCTAGCTCTGGAAAATAAAATAACCAAAATTAAGAATGGATTCTCAAAATTAAGAATGGGTTTAACAGCAGATTAAACACAGTTAAAGAAAGAAACTAGAAATTGGATTAAAAATATATTCAGAATAAATACAGAAATAGGGAACAAAATTAGAAGGTCTAACATACATAAAATTATAGTCTCAAAAAGAGGAGAGAGAGTCAGGCAGACATTAAAATAGAAAATAGAAAATCTGGGCACCTGGGTGGCTCAGTTGGTTAGGCGCTGCCTTTGGCTCAGGTCATGATCCCAGAATCATGGGATCGAGTCCCACATCGGGCTCGCAGCTCCATGGGGAGTCTGCTTCTCCCTCTGACTTTCTCTTCTCTCACGCACTCTCTTACTCTCTCTAATAAATAAATAAATAAATAAAATCTTAAAAAAAAGAAAATCTGATACTATAACCACTAAAGAAAGTATATATACGATTAACTGAAAATCTTCCAACAAAGAAAACTCTAAGTCCCAATGGCTTCATCTACCATTTTAAAGATGAAATAATTTTAGTTTTAGACAAACTCTTCCAGGAAACAGATAAAGGACACTCCAATTTGTTTTATGAGGACAGCAAACTTTGATACCAAAATCTAGTAAGAACATTATAATAAAAGAAAAGTAAAGGCTAATCTCATTCATAACACAGATGTGAAAATCCTAAACAAAATATTGGCAAACCAAAATCCAGCAAAAGATAAAAAGGGATAAGTCATCATGATCAAAAAGGGCTTATTCTAGAAACTCAACACTGATGATTCAATGTTAGAAAACTAATCTATGAAGTTCACTGCATAAGCAGAATGAAGGGCAAAATTCATATGACTACCTCAAAGAATGGAGAAAAGGTCATTTAAGAAATACCCATTTAAATTTTAAAGTGAAAAAAATATCTTTGTACGAGTAGAAAGAAACTTTCTTAAAATGATAAAGGGAAACTACACAAAAGTCAGCTTTATTTCTATATGCCAGGAACCAATGGTGAGAAAATAAAACTTTAAAAGTAATACCATTTCAAACAGCATCATAATATGTAAAATAAATAGGAATAAATTTAACATAAGATGTGTAATATGTCTTTATATAAAACAATAAAAAAATTACAGAATGCTTAAATAAAGCAGAGGAATATACTATGTTCATGGACTGGGAGACATTAGAAATTGACTAGTCGAGTCTAAAATTTATATAGAAATGCAAAAGGCTATGAAGAATCTATCACTAAAATGTAAGCTCACAAGAGCAAGGATTTTTCTTTGCTTGCTGATGTCTATCAAGGCCAATAAAGGACCTGATATAGAGTAAGTACTCAGGAAGTCTTTGTTGTATTGAATTGAAATGTTGAATGTACCACTTAGGAGTTTAGAGAGTTCACCCTGAGTTGTCATTTAGTTACCACGGCACATTCTGATTTACCCTCTCATTTACCTTCCTCTGTTTACCAACTCAGGCAAAACCTTAAAATCTTCTGAGCCAAATGAAGCATGTGGAATCATTTGATCTAGGATTCCAATTTTTTCCCATTCTTTCTGCATGGGCATTCATTCAAAAAAAATCTTAAAGCAGAAGGGCAAAAAAACCAAGATAAATTGTTGCTCTGGTTCTACAGTGGGGAGCCAGGCCTGAGGCACTGCCTGTCAGATCCTTTCTGCTGCTGCTGAAAGAACCAAGTGTGACGTAAGCATGACGTCTGGGCCCTTTCTTTTCCACTATGCCTTGCTACCCATCTGAGCCGGGAAGAGCCCCCCACCTACGTCTGTCATGGCTAACACAGGCCAAACCCTCCCCTACTCCTTAATTAAAATTGGAAAAATCTCCTGTCAGAGGGCTTTCTACTCCTACTTCTTGCCTCTTCTCAGTAAACCTGAGTGTAAATCTCACATGCAAAACCCAAAATGGATCTTTAAATGATGATTTCCTTTATTATGATAACAGAAGCTCCTAGAGGACAAGATTTCCACATCAACTCTATATGCTTATTAGGCTGTCTGCTTCAAAACAAGTGTCATGTTTCATACAATTTTAATCACGCCAATGACACTCTGTTCTTCACTAGTTCTAATTTCTCCATGGGATTCAAGAAGTCATTCTTCGCACTTGAACATTTTATGACAATATTTTTTTCAGTTGGAACTGTCCTCGAATTCTGTATAGAAATCCAAAAGGTTACCTTCATGTAAAGTATGTTCAAAGGGCCTTTTAAATTTCTGAATTTTCCTTTGTCTAAAAATGTCACCTTTCTTTCCTTATTTCTCGTTTAAACTGATACACATCTGAGGCCTCTGAAATACCTGGGCTCTGTCATTTATTTGACAATAAACAATTTCAATCGCTTCTACCTCAAAATAGTCCCTTTCAACAGGAAGGAGATCTTTTCTGGCTGGATGAGAGCAGAACAGGAATTCTAAGTAAATGTTAGCTCAGAATATGTGGGAACTTTTCTGAGCGTGACAGGCACAGTAAGTAGTCATCAAATGTTTCTCCCGGTCACTGTGCTGACTCACTCTCACCCTCCTTTACCATCTCTGTGTTTCTCTCTCCTTTGACTTCCTCTTTCCAGCTGTTCACTCAGTTCCATGAAATCAGGGCTTAGCAGCTGCCAGAAAACGCAGCCTTGAGAGGACACTGCTCAGGGATATATCCTCCTTTCTCTCTTCCCGGGAGACTGTATTCCATTACCCAGGTTAATGCCTGTTATCATTCTCCTTGTCCCCCAATTTAAAAAGGTGACATAGAAGAAAAACTGGTTTTGAGCTTTTATTCTTGGGTTTTAAATGCCTCCACAATCGACTGATTTGAAGTAAATCATTTTTGGAATTAAAAAAATCAATTTTAAAAAGCCACTAAAATTCCAGCCAAAACTACCTTAAAAAAAAAAAAAAACCACACAAAATCAAACCATAAGAAGTAAGAATGTATTATCACATTACTTCATTACAGGAGTGCAAGATGAGACCCAGGCCCAGGGAGACACAGCCAGGCTTTGAAGCCAGCAGTCCACGATCAGAGTCCGGTCCGTGCAGTCTGTTTGTGACTCTCACCCCTGTCCGCACCGTTCCCCAGAGTTCACTGCATGGACAAAGAGCCATTCCAACAATGTAGAAAATGCTTTATGGAAAAACACTTGCAATGATGCAGTGGGTTCTTTGCTGACACTTGGATTTACAGAGGATTAAAAACACACCTCATCTCCCCCCCGCCCCCCACCACAACCAGCCCAGTGAGGTTAAAAACAAAGGGAATCTCGAGAAAGCCAAGATGCAATCCAGAGCACATTCATCGCAGAAGAGCTGCCGTAAGTTCTCCTCTAGCAACAGCACTGTGCTCATCGGGCACAGTTTGTAGTAGACTTTTTGTGTACAAGTGTTGACTTGCTTTGCCCTGAAGATCTGCTAGAATTCTACCAGAACTTAATTATAAGGAACATTTTGATGGGATGTGTGTATTAACGAAAATACTCATGTCCCTGACACTGTGCTTCAAGTGTTTTTCAGAAAATTGAGGCAAGTATTCAAATAAACTCTCATTGAGAATAAGATGTGGCCAAAATTAAATGTGGTTCTGTCCCTCATAACAACACAAATTTCAGAATGATGCATCATACCAGCTGTCTGGGAACAAATTTATTTTGTTGGCATGGGAACAAAAGAATTAGTCTGAATTTTGTAAATAAACTGTGGTTATTAAAATTACTCGAAACAAGCCAGAATAATAACCATTAAACATGAAAAGTCAATAAAAGTCTTTGAATTTTATTTCTGTTGCAATTATTATTCCTGTTTTCATAATGTGCTTTGGGATAAAACATAGTTTTGAGCTGTTAGTACTTTTAAATAGATTCCACTGCAGATGAGTTAGCCAACAGCAGCTATAGCTGTGAAGTTTTAAAATCCATGATGGAAAACAAAAATTAAAGGCTTGGAAATCTGCAAAAGACCAATTCTTCCTCTTAACAATTGTCACGATTATTGCCTCATTGATTTTCTGTCTACACAGCATCTTCCTCTGCAGGGCTGCCTGTGTCTCTATGGATTTGTTAGTTACTCTGGATGACTGAGGTGGTTTAAAGGCAAAGAGTGCTACCCAATGGAAACTTTAAAGATATTGATGTTGCTTCCCCCCAAAATCCATGCTACTCCCCCATAGATCACTGGGCTTTGTGGGAGGCAAATGAAGTCTTTGGGAATACAAATCATGAGCATCGTAAGGGTGGACCAGGGAGAAGCAGCTAAGACTCTGCCAGAGATGGGTAATGGCACCCTAAAGCCACTGATACTAAAGGGATTCAGTTTTATTCTTAAACCCAGGAACCTGGGAAGGAAGCTGCCGAATGCTAAGTTTATCTACAGAGAAAATAAAGGGCTTGGCTTGTGTTTATCCCTCCTGCTTTGTCCTTCTGAGGGCATCCTGTGGCCTTGGTTTAGAGAGGAGCAGAAAGGTGGGCTGCATGGCATTCGTGACACCATGGGTGAGCCCAGAGGACAGCAGGCTGAGAGAAATAATGCAGAGAGCTCGGACGCTCTCACCCCTCTGTGGAATTTTAAAAAGATAGAAAAAAGGCAAACTCACGGACACAGAGTGGAATGTTGTGATGCTGGGGATGTGGAGATGTTGGGTAAAGGGTGAAGACTTGCAGTTGTTAAGATAGTTCTGGGATCTAGCGTACTGGGAGGTGACGGTCGTTAATAAGACTGCGTTGTCTTCTTGAAATTTGCCAAGAGTAGATCTTAAGCATTCTTGCCACACACACACACACACACACACACACACACACTGCAGTACGTAGGTGAGGTGATGGAAGTGTTAATTAACTTAATTGTGGCAATCATTTCACAACGTATATCATATCATCACGTTGTCTTATGTTTGTTTTAAATATATACAATTTTATTTGTCAATTATACCTCAATAAAGGTGGAAAAAAATTACTGAGGAAAAAAGAGGAAAGGGGGGTTTGTGGGTAGGGTGTTGGCATTCCACTTTCTCTTGGTTTTCCCCAACCTACGAACCATTCTGAGAGCCCCAGATAAGCCAGGACATAAGCCATGATGAGAACGCTCAATGATCCCACTTGCCGCAGGGACAATTATACAGGAATATAATACTTATTCTAAGCCTAGACAAGAATATGTTCAGAAAAAGTCTACTTAGCGTATAGTTAGGGGGTGCAACATAAATGATCTGTAGTTCAAAGTTCGGTGGCTTCTGGAATTCTTCATTCTCGGACTCGTTATAGGAGACGTTGCTGTTAGGTCCCCCCTCTTTCCTTCCTGTCTTCCTTCCAAGAATTCAGCGGGTGCCACATGGGCCCAGGACAGGGCCGAATGCTGAGTTATAAGGATGAATATGATACAGTCTCAACTCGGGCCCATCCTCAAAGAGCAAGCATCTACTAAGGGAGCATGATGGGAAAACCTTTAACAGAGTTTCACTGAAAGTGTTAAAAGAGCACAGATGAAAGAGGGACATCGGAGTGGGCAGGAGAGTTTTGAGGATGAGATTCAGGGCAGCAAGGACTTTACTGAGCAATTCAGTGTGACAACAAGCACCGGGGGATGCCTTGAGTTGTTACATAGGGCCATCACCCTCAAGGAGCTGAAAGTCTAGCAGGGAACTCTTTTTGGCTTTTATGACGTTAAATTCTCCGGCTCTGCTCTTCTCTCCTTGACCAATCATCCTTTAAAACCCTCTCTGTATCCTCCGCTACCTTTTCTTGTCCACGCATCTGCCTGCGGGCCTCTCGTCTCTTGCCTCTCCGTATCACCCCCATCCTTTGGGCTTTGCTAGGTTCCCCCATCAAGAGGATCCAGACATGCATCCATTCCTTCTTGAGTTCTATTTCAGATTTTCTATTGGAAAATCTCCTCACCTCCTCCTTTCTTTCTACTCCCTTTGACAAGATCGAGTTCAAGCCCTCCTGGTCTCTTGTGACTCATGATATGAATTTTAGTGCTATAACCTCTGAATTCATCTCTTTTCATCCCAAGTTCATCTCATCTTCTGCTGCCAGATTAATCTTTCTAAAGTATAAATGCAATCCTAGAATACTACCCAGTTAAATGGCAAAAATCCTCAATGACGGACAACCGCTTTCTGACCAGTGAGTGATTTCCTTAGCACTACAGGCCAGATTGGCCACCAATGCTCCTGACACACAGTGCTCTGGTTGGTAAAGAACAGGTAATAACACAGGTTTGTTCTTTTTTTTTTTTTTGAATGGATGAAATGAACCCAGCTAGATCTCCGGCCTTACTCTCCTCTTCACTGACGCTACCCTCTGACCCGATATTAGTCACTATTCCCTGAGCCTTCTGAGCCCGTACTGCTTCACGGCTTCCCTCATTTTGTTCCAAATGTCTTTTCTTCCTGCTAATGCCTAGCTCACATGTGTCCTTGTACTTTATGAGCAACTATAATGACACACATTTCATCTGCATTATGTTTTATGCTTTTTGAAGTATTTCTCACACATTATCTTGTTTTGATGTTCACATCAATCCTGTGGGAAAGTATTATTACCGACATTTTACGAACTTGATATCCAGAAAGGTTACGTGACTTGCCCAAGAGCACATGACCAGTAGCGACAAGATCGACTTGGAAGCAGTAGTGCTTCTCTGCTGGATCACACTAGACCTTGAAGCCTCTCCTCCTTCTCCTCCCCGTGTCTTGGTAGGGGTCTCTGGGACAACCTTTGTTCCCTCCTCAAACAGACGCAATCACCCGTGATCACGAGATTCTCTCCTAAATTAATTGATGTGGCTAGATCAATTAAATATAAAGTGAGCTGCTACAAAGCTGTGGTTGAGATGTTAAGTGTGACTGGATTTTATATCCAGCATATATGTACATATATATGTAATATATATTACATTATTGATTTAGTGTTTGCACGTTTTAGTAATTTTCCAATTTTTTGAGTATAGCTGATACACAATGTTCCATTAGTTTCAGGTGTACAAGATAGTGACTTGACAAATTTATACATTACGCTCCGCTCCCCACAAGTGCAGCTACCGTCTGTTACCATACAACGCTATCATAGTATCATTTACTGTATGACTCAGGCTGTGCCTTTCATGCCCAGGACTTATTCACTCCATAACTGGAAGCTGGTATCTCCCTCCCCTCCCCCCGCCCGCACCCATTTTGCCCATCCATCTCATGTCGCTCCCCTCCGGCAACCATCAGTTTGTTCTCTGTCATAGCTCTGATTCTGCTTTTTGTTTATTCATTTGTTTTTTTTAGAACCCACATGAGTGAAATCATATGGTATTTGTCTTTCTCAGTCTTCCTTCACTCAGCATAACACCCTCTAGGTTCATCCGTGTTGTTGCAAATGGCACGATCCCATCACTTTTTATGGCTATGTAATATTCTACTGTGTGTAATCACACATATACAGAGTATTTATTCCATTGTATATATCCCGTTTATATAAATTTCACTTATCTTCCAATTTCTCTCTCCCTTTCTCACACACACACACTCTCTCATACACATATATATATGCCACATTTTCCTTATCCGTTCTTCTATTGATGGACACTTAGGTTGCTCCCATATCTTGGCTGTTGCAAATAATGCTACAATAAACTTAGGGGGCACTTATCTTTCCAAATTGATATTTTGGTTTTCTTTAGGTAAATACCCAGAAGCAGAGTTACTGCATCCTATGGTGATTTTATTTTTTTATTTTTTGAGGAACCTCCACACTTCTCTGGAGTGGCCGCACCAGTTTGCATTCCCACCAATGGTAAACGAAGGTTCCTTTCCCTCCACATACTTGCACACTTTTTATTTCTTATCTTTTTGCTTCTAGCCATTCTGACAGGTGTGAGGTGATATCTCACTGTGATTTGATTTGCTTGTCCCTGACAATGAGTGCTGTTGAGGATATTTTCATGTGTCTGATGGCCACCTGGATGTCTTCTTCAGAGATATGTCTATTCAAGTCCTCTGCCCAATTTTTTAATTGGGTGGCTTGGGTTATTTTGGTGTTGAGTCGTGTAAGTTCTTTATATATTTTGGATGTCAGCCATTATAAGATATATCACTTGCAAATAGCCTTTCCCATTTAGTAGGCTGCCTTCAATCGATATTTTAAGACAATTTGTGAGTTACTTCTGTCAGCATAGTCTCCAGACCCTTTGTGCCTAGGCACACCAGATATGATTAGGAGCTAAACCCAAAACGTTAGCCATCAAACCAGACAGGCTCTCCAGGGGGAGTCCCAGGCAACATGATGAGGTAGGCGCCCAGGCGTTCCACGAGAAGCTGGCGGCAGCACGGCTC
This sequence comes from Mellivora capensis, assembly GCA_004024625.1. Classification (NCBI taxonomy): domain Eukaryota; kingdom Metazoa; phylum Chordata; class Mammalia; order Carnivora; family Mustelidae; genus Mellivora; species Mellivora capensis. The sequence goes on from PISX010000608.1 coordinate 159,649, forward strand.
TCCCCGGCCCCTACCACCGCTCAGCAAGAACCTGGTTCCCTTGAAGGCCAAAGGATTCTGAAACCACCGCTTGCCTGCAAGCTCTGAGCTCTGCCTGGGGAGGTGGACCTACCCTTTTACCAGCTAGAGAGCTTTCCGTCCCTTCCCCTTGAGGAAGTACCAATGTGTATGTTCCTTCTGCATCCTGTGAGCCCAGGCCTCTATGCCAGTCCGAAGAAAAAGAACCTCCTTTAAATTCCATGCCTGGAGACCCTTTTACATATATGTTCTTTGCTCTACTCGACTGTAAGCTCCTCGAGGACAAGAACTATGACTTATTCATCTGTGTCTTCTCAGCACCTATCACTCCCCGGCACGATATGCCTATCAAAAGAATGAAATGTGCAAAAAAAGTACGACCCTGTGAGTGAAATGCACAGCGCTATACTTTATTTACTGCATCTTGAAGGTATTATTTTTTCTCACTAACTTATTTAAAATCATATTCTGAGAAACTGCATGACCAATGTAATCAAAGCTATTCATACTTTCAAAACTTAAGATACTCAGTTCAAAGGAGGGGATTTGTCCCATGTATGTTATTATCTGACATTGTTTGGTGCCTTTATATAGTGTTAAAAATACCAAGTAAAATGTTAGACTATTTCTTTTCTTTCCTCTCTTTTCTGTGGCTTATCAGACCAAATTATCTTGGCCAGGGCTAGCAAATTACTTAGTCTCATTGCAAACAATGAAATCTTGTTTGCTCCTATGAATGAGATTTGCTTTTACACATATCTGAACCTAAGAGATACATGACATTTATTCATTGTACAGAGGGCTCAATATAATGGAAAACAGTTTCCTGGGAGTGAACTGGCCACCTAGCACATGGGTAGGAGAAGTCCTACCCAGGCCCACCACTACCACGTTAGGGAGTCACTTCCTTTTCGGATGACTTCATTTTCTTTTCTTTTCTTTCTTTCTTTCTTTTTTTTTTTTTTAATTTATTTGACAGACAGAGATCACAAGCACACAGAGAGACAGGCAGAGAGAGAGAAGGAAGCAGGCTCCCCAATGAGCAGAGAGCCTAATGCGGGGCTCGATCCCAGGACCCCAGGATCATGACTTGAGCTGAAGGCAGAGGCTTTAACCCACTGAGCCACCCAGGTGCCCCTCAGATGACTTCATTTTCCTTGCACAATGAGGAAGTTTGCTCAGAGCTCTGAAACCTAGCCCCCCCCCTCCCCGCCCCCTGCTGCACCTATGAGATTCTTGCTCGATCTAATCTAGAATTTGAAATTATTAACTCCTGGTATGGAAAAAAATAAGGATGATTTTAAAATTACTTTGTTATTTGTGGATTAGAGGAAACACGCTTCTATAGGACTGACTTAGAAAATGAGTATTTTCCTCATTTTATTTGTGTTACCATGAAAGTGCATTAGAGCAAATTAACCCTTTGGAGCTATGGGTGAACAACCCCTCTTTGGTGACTCTGTTGACTGAGGCCCCTGCAGTGAGGGGAGAGATGCCCGCATGCAGGCAAGAGGCGGACGGCAAGAATACCGCCCACCAAGACCTGATGAGAAGCAGCTTTTTGTTTTTAATTAAAAACATAACTTTTAAAATGCCTCATTCATTTTTTGTTTTTATAGACTCAAAACACAGGAATTTTTCTTAAATGAAAAACAGAAACAGTTTTTTGTTTTTGTTTTTGTTTTTTTTTTTAGCAAGTAAGTTAAAAAAGGAAGGCCAGGAAATTGTCCTTTGTAATTATGCCAGTCTCAATTTTGATTCTTTGTGCAATGAGTGTCAGGATAATAATATTTGGTCAAAAAAGAAAGAGAAGAAAGTTCCAAGAAGCTGTTTTGATTATTTGATAGGCTGATTTCAGGCCGGCTACTGGTCCTGCAGTTGCTCTGACAGATGCAAAAAAAGAAAACCCGGCACAATTTCAATATCTGAAGTATCCTAAGGAAGCTCATCTATAAGGAGATCCTACAAAATGTCCATGGTGATACTTGTAATTATTTTTGACTCTTTCCATGGGTGTCACAAGTTGAAAGGGGGCCATAGGTCAAATTGAGATAAAACCGAAGTTACATTAAGTGAACGATAGAGGAATACGATTTATTACGTGCTCATTATTTGCTCTTCAGTTTTGTTGAAACAGTTGGCATCGAATCCTAGCCACACCCTAGGATCTTGTGGAAAGAATTCAACATTTTATGGTTGCAACGATTACGAAATATTCAGTTTTACCCATGGGTATTTCCTGACATTTCTTTGGTAAACTGTAGCCCTAACAGAAGATATCAGGAATCAGCGCAAGAAATAGTCTAAAAAGCCATTGTCGCTACAGAGATGAAAGCAACTTTGATGATCAAAAAGAAGCAAAAAAAAAAAAAAAGAAATGGCCCTTGAATCCTTCCCTATTGTTCATTTGGGATTTCTTCATTTCCCTACTCTCAATATATTGTGGAATTTTCTGTGTGAAGTTTTGCCATGAATTAGAGTGACGTCAACAAAGTTTTACCTTAAGTCATGTTTTATCACAAGTCGGAGGAGCCCCAAGAGGGAGCACCGTCCCCAGCTTTGAAGCAGCTGGTCTTCTCCCAGTTTCGAGCATCTGAGGCGGAGGGTGAGCGCAGCGGCCGGGCCGCACCTGAACATGACACTGCGGCGTCCGAGGTTCGAGGAGCCATCGTGGCCTGTTGCCAGATCGGCTCAGCTTTGGTCGCTTTGCCCTCTGCTGTGCTCGGCCCCAGGCCGGTGACTGGCATTTGCTACTGAGCCACGGGGGTCTGCAACCACAGGACACCGGCCGGAGGAAGGCTTCAGGATTCTGACACATCCGGGTTCGAATTCACCTCTACTATTCACTAGCTGTGTGAGCCTGGGCCAGTCACTCAGCCTCTCTGGGTTTGTGCGCCCTCCACGAAATGCGGATGGCAGTCCTGGCCCTATGTGTTATTCTCACGACAAAGGAACTACTATGTGTAACGTGTCTCGGACAGCGTCTGCCACCTTCGGGCCTTTGATCAAGCGTAGTTATTATTAAACGGTCCAACCTGGTACCGTCTTGCGCTGTGATCCTGCTACCAACTGTGCGTTAGACTCTCGGCAATTCACACAGGTCCACGTACGGGTACATACCTCGTGCTTACACCCATGATGTAAGGCATGACCTACACATAGATACATGGCAGGTACGTTACAGGGACATAGACGAGAGAGTAGGAAGGAGTTCTAGCAGGTCAAGTCAAGTTACTGAGCACGAATACTCAGCATCTACTAGGTGCTCACGTTTGCCATTTTGTGCAAACCCCCACCTCGATCCTGTTTGTAAACACCGGCAAAGATGAAAAAAAGTTTCCCTCTCAGCCGCCCGTCAGTGTTTACTCTTCCCACGAGGTCATAATCATCTAACCTCGTTTTTCTACAAGACAGCTGAAGGGTGGGAATCCGTCAACACCTACGGCGCTTTTCACGCACAGAGGCTGGTGGCACTTAGGAGGACGTTAGCGGTCCTCTACCCCATGGCTGGGGACACTGCGTTTATCAAAGGTTTCATTAAGCCTCACGATCTCTATTGGTAACATTGACCTTTTCATTTGAGCTGTCAAAATTACTACAAAGAATAATTCACTATAACCAGAAGAACGGGATAAAAATAATCCTGTCATTTGAAAATAAAATAGGTCTTTAGCTACTGTCATAGCCAGATTATTCTGATTCTATTAGACTTCTTTCTCCAACGTAATGAGGAGAGAGGGAAAATTAAAGTTCGAAGGAAAATCTGTTTGCGTGAGAACGAGGATGTCCTTACATATGAGTGTGGTGACGCGGCAGACACTGCCCTCTGCACAGAGGACATCCATTCCTCCCTCCTCGGTCCACGCCACCCTTCCTCTCCGAGTCCCTCACCCGCAGGTGCATCCTGACCCGGCTAGGCTAATCCGGGGTTAGGGTGGGGGAGGTCCCCTGAGTCCTCTTGCCAGGGATTGGACAAGCCAGGCTGAACACGTGACCGGCTCTGCCCAATGAGATGTGAGGGGATGCACGGAAGGGGGTGGTGGCTCTGGGAAAGGTCTTTTTACTCTTGGGAAGGGCGCTCTGCACACTGCTAGGTCTGCACGGGATGCCCAGAGCTGCTGTAGCCTTCTTGGATTGCTTTAGGATGAAGCCATCCCAGGAAGCAGAGTTGTGGGAATGGCAGAGAAGCGGAGCCAGGCCCCGAAGCACTGGGCCCGGCGCCTGCCCTCCCTGCAGACTTCTGGTCATGTGAAGCCATCGGTCCCTAAGCCGTTTATGCCAACCAGGGGTGGGCTATTCTGTTCCTTGCGGCCAACGCATCCCAGGGGCAACCAGAGCTACAGAAGCTGCTCGGCCTGGGGACAGGCAGCAAGCCAACCAGCCAGCGGCAGCGCGGAGGGCACCTACCTGTTCCTGAGATTCTAGTTCCTTGTGCTGCAGTTTCTTCTCTGCACATCGCACCTGGCTGGCGCGGTTTTCTAGCTCATCTTGTAAAGCCTGAAACAGTGGAAGATAAACACATACACGTTAAGAAGCTGCATCCTCGGAAATACGTTTTACCCCTTGAACTGCCATGAAAACCTCGGCTTGAGCCCTTACTGCTGGTACCCAGAGCTCAGGCAAACAAAACCAGCCTCTTAAGGTCACACCCAGGTGTTTTCTGCTTTAGGAATTACTAGTGTAACAATTTCCAAACAGAAGACAGACAAGATAGCAGGTGTCAGTTCCGTTTAGAAAAATGTCCCTGCTATTCCCAGCACAGAGCCACAAGCACACAGCAAAGCATAAAGCCATCGCTAATGAAACTAGCTCTCCGTTCACCTGCAGGGTACGGGGCACTCTGAAAAGTGTTGTGACAGCCTAGGAATTGTAATGTCGGACCAACAGGATGGGTTTCCCAATCATACTAATAGTAACCTTAAAGGAATTTGGGACCGTGAGATCAATAAGCATCGTTGCCTCCATTACTATTTTAAGAGGTGAATTTGAAAAGAAACAGAATGCATTCAAACAATCTGACATAATATGGATATGATATACAGAAAGTTACAAGTGAGAAGGACACATAGCATGGTAACTGCAAAGGTGCCAAATAAATTCTCAAAACAAAATTCAATCAAGACAAAGGACTTCCTGCTGTGTGTCAAGAACTGTGATAGGCACTCTAGATAGAAGAGCAAAAGAAACCAGACAACAAAAAAATGCCGTGTTCTCATGAAGCTTATATTACATTGGGGGGTCAGGAAATAAGCAAGTAAGTGTAATATATTAGCGATAAGTGGAAAAGAGAAATAAAGCAGGGCAGGAGGATATTCTTGAACGGGGCCAGGGAAGGTATTGCAATCTTAAACGGATGGCAAATATTGGGGGGAGGAGAGAGAGCAAGTCACGGATATCTGCAGGCAGAGCCTCCCACGCAGGGGACACTGTATGGGCAAAGGCCCTGAGGGGGGTGTTCGAGTCAGTGTGGAGAGGGCCACCGGGGGAGTCACACCATCAGGGACATCATAGGTGCCAAGTCACATCAGGTCATGCAAAGCTTCAGACGGCAAATAAGAACTTCAGGTTTTATTCAGAGGTAGATGGAAAGCTGCTGGAAGGAGTGGGCAAGTGTGGCTTCGGTTGCTGTGGGGAACAGATGGAAAAGGGGTAAGGGCAGAAGCAGGGAGGCAGGGTGGAGGTCACCGAAACATATTGGGGAAGGACGATGGGGAACTGGACCAGAGTGGTGGGTGGTAGCAGTTGGGGGTTTGAAGATAGAGTGACATCCCCAAGGGATGGATGCAGAGCATGGAAAATAAAAAGATCTGCAGGATTTTGGGTCGAGCAGGTAAGGAGGAGGCAGTCGGAGAACATAAGGGAAGGGTAGGGGGAGAACATCTGTCCAGCCTAGGATGCGTTACGGTAAGTCTAGAATGCCCAGGATGCATCCGAGCAAAGACATGGGGTTGCAGCTAGGCACAAGAGTCTGAAGTTCAGACCGAAATGTCCCAGTCAGTGTCCAGTCAGGACTTTTTCAAAGCGACGCCAGTCTTTTCTGCGCACAGACATCCACAGTGGCTCTTCACCTCTTCTGGAGTTCCAGATCCAGGCAGCATCTCATCAATGTTTTATGGTCACTCTCGACATGGAAAAACTATGCTTATGATTTGGTCTTTGATTTCAGGAAGTCCACACATTGCCTGAAGCCCATCCAGAGATGAACCCCAGGCCAAGAGTCTCTCATTTAAAAAGTAAAAGGGTTTGGGGCACCTGGGTGGCTCAGTGGGTTAAAGCCTCTGTCTTCGGCTCAGGTCATGATCCGAGGGTTCTGGGATTGAGCCCCGCATCGGTCTCTCTGCTCAGCGGGGAGCCTGCTTCCTCCTCTCTCTCTGCCTGCCTCTCTGCCTACTTGTGATCTCTGTCAAATAAATAAATAAAATCTTTTAAAAAAAATTAAAAAATAAAAGGGTTTGAGGATGAGGTTAAAAGCTTTAGGGGCTCCTTGATATTATATTTGATTAAAAAGTCTCCAGTTCAACCAAGTCTGCCCACGAGCTGGAAGGTATCCTTGTTTACACTTCTGTTATTGTGGTCTGTAAATCCAACTGTTCCTATGTTTGCTGATCAAGTCGCAGTTTCTTTTTTCCTTTTGGTAGCTACCAAGAGATAGGATCGTAGCCACTTCTCTGATGGCATCATCAGGGAGAGGAAGGATTACTGGAGTGGGAAGAATGTTTGCTTTGCATGTTTTGTTCCTGGTCTTTCCTGCTCTCCCATCCACCCTCATCCTGCTGTCAGCGGGATCTTCTTAAACCGAAATCTAATTACGTCCATACCCCACGGAAATACTCAAACAGGACTCCAGTGTCCCTGAGATACAGCTCAAGCTCTTGGGCACGGCTCGCAGGGACCTCTGTCTTCTGGCTCTGGCCAGGCTGAGCCTCATGAAGCCCCAGTGCCCCGCTGCTGCCCCAGCCAGGATCGGTAACCACAGCAGCTCTCAGGGATGGAGTGGGGTTTATTTTTAACCCTCACTGCAGCCCTGGGTGGCCGGCGCTGCTTCCTCTGCATTAGAGAGCACAGAACTGAGGGTCAGCGAGGTTCCGCAGCCTGCTCAGGTCCGGTGCCTGGTACTCAGGCACCAGACTGGAATTTTAAAACACCGACTTCACATTCTGTACGTTTTGCTACTCGCGCTGCCTCCTTCTCCCCCTGTACCTGTTTTCTCTTTTCTTTGCCTGGAAGCTGCCACACCTGCTCGGCCTGAGGGCATCAGTCCTGAGAGCTGAGGGTGGACTCCTCTGGGCTTCTATCCATCTGGGGCTTCAGAGAGTCAGCGTCCAGGTCCGCTCAGGACTGATTGCCACAGGAGCTTGGGGCTCTCTCCCCCTCAGGTCTGCAAGCCTAGCGCCAGGCCAACTTGACGCCTGGCACACACTTGACACTGAATTCGTGTTTGTGGAAGGAGCTAATAAATATCTGAATGAACTCCCTGAGGAGAGGTACTTCGGTCATCAAGGTTTCCAAACGTCTTTAGTGCAGCACATTAAACTAAAGGTTATTATGTTTCTCGAAACATAGAATGTGCAACTATACCTTCTGAATATCTACATGTAGGCACATATATGTATGTGTATGACCTTGTTACTTGTGGTGATATATCGTCTGGTGTCTGCCACAATAAAAAATACAACACTTCCTTCATTATTTTTTTAGTTTTATTTTTTATCTTTATTCTATTTTTTTAAAGACTTATTTGAGAGAGAGAGAGAGTGTGTGTGCACACATGCTCACGTGCATGCACGGGAGTAGGAGGGGCAGGGGGAGAGGGAGAGAGAATCCTCAAGCAGACTTCCTGCTGATCCTGGAGCCCGACATAGGGCTCGATCCCAGGACCCTGAGATCATGACCTGAGCCGAAACCAAGGTCTGATGTTCAACCGACTGAGCCACCCAGGCGCCCCTAGTTTTAATTTTTATTTCATAGAAGAAAATAAAGGAGAGGTGTACCTCTTTTGTCTTAAACAAAACATTGTTCCCGGCCTCCTGCCTCATCTCCTTCCTCCTCCAGTAGTAGACCCTGGGAGCGGCCACACGCAGTGCGCCTGTCTTCCTCTCTATCCTCCTGGCATCCCGTCGCACCTGTCAGCTGTCCCCACGACGCTCCTGAGTCCGTTTTCATCACAGTCATTTGTTACCTCCCGAACACCAAAACCAGAAGCCAATTTTCTGCTCATCCCATGGCAGTAATTGACCCTGTTCATGCCTCAGTGTTTTTTGCCCTTGAACTGTGAGGAACTAATTCTGCGGAGTGCAGCCAGGGCCGAAGTAGGTAGGTTGCCACCAAAGTGCAGGCCAGATGTGATGGGAGGGCTTGCAGGAGGGCTGGGGTGGATGTGGCGGAATCACGAATGGGGCATCAAGGGAAAGAGGGACTCAGAGATACCACAAGGCTATGACACTGAACGACCACAGAATATGACACCAAGAACTACTGAAGGGTCAAGGAGCCAGAGCAGTGGGGGCAGGCTGGTTTTTGACAAGTTGAGTTTAAGGTGCTGGTGGGATGTCACAGGGGACCAGTCACATTGGGAGGAGGTTCTGAGCAGCAGAGAGGGGTCTCAGATTAGGTGCAGATGGGACACTTTCTTGGGGCAGTAAGTCGAAAGAAAAGAGGTGGTTGGAGACCCTGACTTCCTGCCCCACAGAAGAGCAGGCAGAGGGAGAGGAGGCCGAGGGGGCCGGTGAGAACTTGGGAGTCAGGAAGCGGCTGAGAATTTAGCCTTACAGGACTCTAGGGGAAAGTGTTTCTAACAGGACAGGTCACGGAATTACATCTGATCCTTTCTCTGCACTCCACAGAGTGAAAAGACTAAGTCCACCATATTTTATCAGTATTATCAAACCAGAAGCGAAATCACATTTGCTTTTGAGAAAGGTACCACTTTTCAAATTTGCTCATAGTTTAAAGATGTAGATGTAAGACAATCTTTTTAAGGTTAATCGGAGAAAGCAGTATGTCTGGAAATCACATTTATCATCTGTTAAAAAAATCAGTTTAAACAATTGAAAAGTAACCAAATAATATACCACTCTCAAAAAAGTTAAGATGTACTTAGATGAAAGGAAAATGACAGTTTATATTGGCAGCTGCTCCTGGTCTCAGATTCTAAAGAATTATTAGGCCATTAGAGTTCCAACCTCGGAATCTGACATAAGGACAATGTGAAAGTGACCATAATTACTCAATCAGTACAAGCAGAACATTCTTTCGAGTTGTGGCTTCTTTATTCAAAAGCCTTCAGATCTGACATTTGATACACACACACACACACACACACACACACACACACAAAATCACAACTTTTGGTTTATTCCTGAGAAAAGCCCAGGATACTGAAAGGACAGAATGTCCAGCACTGGGTCACAGATGTAAAATGGAATTCAACTTGCCCTGTTAAACTGTTTATTCTGCAAAATCATTCCTTGTCTCTCAGCTCTGCTGTGTTAACTTGCATCATTACTGAAAAGGCAGTTCTTTTCTCCAATTAAGCCTGCCTTTAAATGCCACATAAGTCAGCTTGCTGTAGGAGGAAGCTACACTGTGCTGACTCTCAGAGTGCTTTGTGGTGGTTGGGAAGAAAGAATGACACTTTCCAGGAGAAAAATGTAAATGACATAATGAGCTTTGCCAGGACAATGAGGGTGTGCCACACTCTTTAAAAGGGAGCACGTTATAATTTGATTTGTTTGTTTAAAATATGAAAATAATGAGGGCAAATTGAAGTCTGAAGGATTATACATGTCAATGGACTTCTGGGGTGAGGAGAGGGGCTGGTGGCTAATTGCCCAGTAATGTCACCTGTGTCAGTACCAGAGCTTTGCTGTTGGTCTGGGGGAAAGAAAGGGTACTAGAGTCGATGTTATTTTCATAAAATTTGTAAACACGATTCAAAGCAAACCACTCAACTTGTAAAATCATGCATTAAGGAATTATTTGTGGTCTTATTAAAAACCAAAGTTTCTCTGGCAGTTCTGAATCAATTAAACAAACATGAAATGATGGGACAAATATGCCTCTTAATAATGAAGAAATGAAACAAAAGAGTTCAATTATAAAGTGGTTGAAAAGTTATTTAATGAAGGAAAAAGCCATTGGAAGGGAGAAATATTGTGCTATAGTGATAAAAAAGAAATGGGGCATCTGGCTGGCTCAGTCAGAAGAGCATATGATTGGGGTCATGAGTGTGAGCCCCACAATGGGTGGAGAGATTGTTTAGATGGATGCATGCATGCATGGCTAGCTAGCTATACAGATGTCAGAATGTTCCCAGTATACAAGGCATATGACAGCGGTTTTCACACTTAGTCTTTTAGTGTGACCAGAAGTCTTTCTAGAGATCTGACCTTGCCCTTAGCCAACCAACCTCTTGGCCAGCTCCATAGGTGGAGGTGGGGGTGGGCATCCACTCTGGCCCACGAGAGCTATGACCTTACAATCCTTTCTCAGTAGGCTGTCTGGGCAAGCAAATTTGTCTTCAGCTCATCACCCAGAATATGTGGCCTCCAGGTTCTCACCAGAGACCGCCATCTCAAACTCTCTGCTTCCTCCCATCTTTACCCAAACCTTCATTGCAAGAAATTTGGAAAACTACTTTCTAATCAGAACAGAATCAACAGGAAAAAGCTACTCTCTCTTGAGTCACTTCTAGAAATACTGTCAGCAGAGTGAGCACTTACCATTTTGTTATGCAGACTGTAGGAGCATGCCTTCCTGCTTTTTAAGAGTTTTCAGACCAGTTCTCAGTGACCTGACATTTCATGCATTTTACACTTATATTCTGCCTCATCCTGTGTTGCCAAGTTTTGGCAAAATGCCTGTGTCTGACATTTTCACAAATCATCATGAGGCCTATGGGCATATTTTTCTGAGTCTGCCATACACTGAGGGGCAAAGGATAAAAGGACCCTTTCCTTGGTTCTATCCCCTAGACCATGTCCTACATGTTCTCTGGGAAGTGGGAATCTTGAATAGCATAGAGTTCTTTTATTTGAAGAAACAGGGTTAAAGCATATGTAGACCATAAAATCATGGATTAAGTTTTTCCCTGTATAGATACAACATTGGGGTCCTCAAAGTCATTGATCTTGAAGACTTTGGGTTAGGTCTGTGGTCATGAAATGAGGAAGCAGATGAGCCTCTGGTGGGTGAAATGCAGAAGGGGCCTCGTTAGCAGCAAGCGCTGCACAGCCAAGGAGTTTAATAAGCAAAAAAATCAGAATATTTGTACCAAAGAAGCTGCCCAAAAGAAGTCCGCCTGGCATACTACTCCCCCTACTTTTGTGTATGTTTGAAAGTTTCCATAATAAAAAGCTAAAAAAATTTTAAGCTTTTCTTACTTAAAAAACATGAAGTCACCATATCTTTCATGAGGTTTGAATTTACTATCTCACTTCAGAGAAGACATGATTCATTCATCATTTAAGGGGTACGAGAGATAGAGAAGGACTTCCCCATGTGTATTTTAAATATAAGTTAAGAATGCAAGGAGTGATGTTCATATTTTGGCCTAAGGAGAAGATAACTAGAAAGGGAAGGCTTATTTATATTTTTATTAGGATATAATTTACGGATGGTAAAATTCCAGGTTTATTTTTTAATGGAAGTGGTCTGTTTTCTATTCAAAACATGTAAGATGATTTAAAAGTTTGTGTCATAAAATACCTAGTAAGATTATAAACTCTTGATATAAACCATCATCCCCTGATTGATTTATGCATCAACCAGAAATGACACCTGATCTGTGACTACAGAGAAGAGACACTAATTATGAAGGGGAAAGAGGCATGACTCTCATTTAAACCTTAATTGCCTTTTCTTTTTTTTTTTTTAAACTTGAATTTTATTTACTTTTTAACATTTTTTGAAGTTTTTATTTATTTATTTGACAGAGAGAGACAGTGAGAGAGGGAACACAAACAGGGCAGTGGAAGAGGGAGAAGCAGGCTTCACACCGAGCAGAGAGACCGATGCGGGGCTCGATCCCAGGACCCTGGGATCATGACCCAAGCGGAAGGCAGGCACTTAATGACTGAGCCACCCAGGGGCCCCCTTAATTGCCTTTTCAATAACACCCACATTTGTGTAAGGAGCACCACTTGGATCCAGTTTACAAATGGTGCCGACAGTATTTCTGACGAGTCGGTTTTCTTTGGCATGTCAATGGACAGAGAAACAGCAGGTGATTTTCTTTCTACTATTGCTAACTAAAAGCTAAGGAAAAAATGAAAGAAAAGTAACAAAATCTCACTGTTTTTATGCCAGATGTATAGACTTTTTTTTAAAAGCACATCTTGAGCAACTGGGATACAGCAGGAACACCAAGCCCTGTCCCCCAGATGAGGAGCTCTGACTCTGGGGGAGGGAAGATGACACAATGGCAGAGTCACATTTTTCCTGGGTGGTCTCCCCAGCTATGTACAGAGGCCACTATAGCTCCTGTCTGATTTTATTATTATTTTTTAATAGGCTAAATCTACTAACAAAAGTAACGAGTCTTCAACTGAAATGCCAGTCAAGGTTTCTTTCAAAGTGATTTCTTCATTTAGACCTACCCAGGATGAATAACAAACCGTAAGAAAGTTTTATTAGTGATTCTACAGTGATGAGAGAACGGGCTCATACTATAGATCTAAAGAAAACCAGAACCACAGTCACTGCAGAGGCCACTAATGTATTCAAAACACAACAGTGTATGTGTGTCTCTATATATATATTTATGGCTTACAGTCAGGTTTTTTATTTTTTTCTTCACATTCCAAGCAAGCACTTTTTTTTTTTTTTCTTTTTTTAACCCTCATAATTCAGTCTCTAGTGGTACTGGTATGAAGAAAAGGAGATCTTTGGGGGGTGTTAACTCCATACATATGTTACTCTTCACATCAAGCAAGACTCCTTTCAGGTGGAAAGTTTCTAGTCCTTGTAGCAACAAACCACATGTATGAGAAATTGCACTTGGACGTGAGCCACTGCTATAGTACGTAGTAGGCTACTGATTCAACATGAAAAGCAAAAGTATTGTGGCCAGCATGAAAAACAAGAGAAGTGTTTTCACCCAAGAATAAGAAAGTTTTTATTTATTCTCTCTCATGTACGCACCTATTTTCAGGCTTTTAAAATTCCTGAAGAAATTCTTTCAAAAGTCCTAAAAATGCACTTTTAAAAAATGTTGCTGTTTCCTGGTCTTAACCCGGGTTTTAGGAACAGAAATCATGTTATTCCAAGACTACGACCTAGGGAAGCTGGTGTCTCCTGACGCACCTCATCGGTGTTTCCTGAGTCACACAAAGACCCACCTGACCTGACCCATGTCTCCTCTTAAAGAAGCCAGTATCTTTCTACTCAGGAAATCTAAAGCACAGGTTCTTATCTTGGGTAGTAGAAATGAGGATCAAGTTCAAGAGCCGCAGCTAGAATGGTTCAGGATCATGGAGGAGGGCAGAAGAGTGAAAAGTGTTGACATCTTGCAGACCACCCCTCTTCTGCACAAGCCCAGGGAAGAGGGAGCACCCATAAGTCATTCATTTCCATTTTGACTTTCTTACAATGGCGAATCATTCACACGCGTGATCCCTTGAGCCTGCAGCATTCATTCCAACAAACCCTGAAACTGAAGAAGGGACATGCCGGCTAAGAGACAAGGCAGTTGAAGGAATGGCTATGGGGCTCCCTGCGGAGGTGGCTGGGTGCTGTCATTAACCAAGGGGGACGGTGGACAGGGCAGAATTAAAACATATGTAAAGGAAGAGAGAAAATAAGTCTCTGTGTGACACAGATTCAATGGTAGTACAAGTGATGACCACGTGCTCGCACACTGCCGAGAGAGAGAGAGAGAGCGCGCGCTCATGAAGGAAGCAGTCTGGGGGAGCAAGATCTTGAGTTGAGTGTTAGAGCTGGAGCACGTACCATGACACCAGAGTCCCCTGTCCCGGGCAGTGGCCCCCAGCTCCAGCAAGGGCCTTCCTGCTGAGAGCCCTAGCTCATCTCCACACACATCTCCTGTGTCCTCTGGTGTGGGTCTCCCACTGTCTCTGTGTGTGCATGGGTGCCTCACCGTCATCTCAGACATATCAAGTCCAAGACCAGACTCAGGGTGTTCCCCCTCTCCCCCAGTTTCCCTCCCTGCTGTCCTTGCCCAACAGCCATACAACTGTCTTTCTGCTACCACCTGGGTTTAAATTCACAGCCCCCTGTGGGCCATCCGTCTTCCAATTCTCAGGCCCGGTTAGTTGCCTGAGATCCTTCAAACTCTATTTGAAGGCACTCTTACTTCTGCCTTCATTTTTGCCTACTGGGATTCCGCATTTTTACTGGTTGTGACCCCCTGCAACCCTTGGGAGACAAATTTTTCTCAAAGACTATCTTTTTATGTCATTCTCCATCTCCAGAAACATAAACATCTGACCATCACTTAACCCTGTCAAGGTTAACATCAATCTACCTAGTTCTGAATCCCTCCATAGTCTTGCTTACTGTGCTTAGCCTAATAACTCAAAGCTCCTACGCCAGCTCCCACACGTCAGATGCTGTGCTAACATGTTAGCTCCTATGTCAGGCCCTGTGTTAGGAGCCTTAGATACTCCCCTTCTTTTCACAATAACTCTCGGAGAAGCCTCACTGGGAGGGAGGGAGCTGAGGCTGCTACAGATTGCCCAAGCTTCCCAGCTAGAAAGTCATAAAGAGAGTAATTGGCCCCAGGTCAGCCAAACCTGGAAGGAGGGAAAGGTGCTGCCTGAGCACTGGGCTCTTCTGCCTCTCTGCCTCCACTTGCTGCTACCAAGATGCCCCCCCCCACCCCACCCCCGCACCGCCCTGTGGGCCTCTGTTCTCTGTTCCTTTCTTCATCTTATCTAGAATGCCTCTGACTGTCTCTGCTAATGCTTTCCTTCAAAAGCTTTCAATGACTCCAAATGATCTGGGTTTGGTCTTAAGATATTTAGTCTTTAACTTAATGAATCAAAATGTATAAGAGGCAGGAAGAAAAAAGTTTCTATGTCACAGATTCAATAGTAGTAATGATGCCAGTGGTTTGCCTATCAGAGTATGGTGTCACAAGAGAAGGGCATTACATTGTATTCTGGGTTGACTTGCATGCCCTCAAAAAGACATGTTGAAGTCCTAACTCTCAGAACCTCAAAACATGACCTTATTTGGAAATGGGGTCCTTGAAGATGGAATTAGTTAAGAAGAAGTCATACTGGACGAGAGTAGGCCCTTAATCCAGTAGGGCTGGTGTTCTTATACAAAGAGAAACTGGGAAGAGGTCGGCCATGTGACACTGGAGGGAGAGATTGGACAGAGATCCATCTGCGAGCAAAGGACCTTGGAGATTGCTGGGAAACACCAGGAGGTAAAGAACGAGGGAGGCATGGCCCTGCTAACACCTTGGATTTTAGACATTTTGTCTCTAGAACTGTGAGATGGTTGTTTAAGCCACTTAATTTTTGGTACTTGATGATGGCAGCCCTAGGGAACTCATATACCAAGGAACTTCCTGTGTCTTAAACACATTTTCTCTCTGAAACACTATCATGTGTGCACACCCACATACACACCCCCACAAGCACACACACACACATGCACGCACATTCCTTTTGTACTACCTAGTTCTAGACCTCATTTTGTCCATGTGAGGACCAACAGCATTGTCATTATGTGACAATCTGGAAACTTGGAGATGTTCTCCAATACATCTCCAATGTATCCATTGGCATGTCTATCATTTTGTGTCCATGCTTCTGTCAGGTTATAAAGGCAGTCGTTCCAGCAAAACACTGGTGCATTCCTATACCATGAAAGCCAAGAGGCCCAAGACGTGGAGTCTTGGTCCATGTCTTAGTGGTCTAAGACTTACCTTAGTTCTTAGGTAAGCCTGTTTCTGGACTTCCCACATTCACAGAGGGATGGAAATTATATATGCCACATAAAGTATTCCCTTTCTCTGCTTCTTTCTTTTTCTTTCTTCCTTTCCTTTTTCTTCCTTCCTTCCTTCCTCCCTCCTTTCCTTTCTTCCTTCTTTCCTTCCTTCCTTTTCTTTTTCTTTCCTTCCTCCCTTTTCTTTTTTCTTTTCCTTTCTTTCCTTTCCTTTCCTTTTCTTTCCTTTCCTTTCCTTTCCTTTCCTTCCTTCTTTCTTTCCCCTAAGATACTATGATATCTGGAGCCAATACTTACAAAGAAAGAAGTTTCAAACTTTCCATTTAAACCACTTAGAATGAGAGGATTTACAAAGATCCTGCTTAATGTTCAGCTGACACATTGTCAAAAACATTTATCATGCAACCTTTTGAAGTTTCTTCCACTCCCTTTTCGTTATTAAAGCTTGGATTGCAGTTGGTTATCAACAACAAAGCACACATGTGATAGTGTTTTTAGAGTCCGTCTTCTAGTCTGATTTCTGAACTACTAAGCAAAATTAAATTCTCCTGATCAGAAAAATGATTAGTGACCTAGTTTTCATGTGGAATGCACAGCACAACTGATCTCTGAAATCACCTCTATGTGGACCCAGACAGTGGAGGGAACTGGGAAATTTCACTTAAGTGTTTTGTAATGCTTTAAATTGTAAGACTCTTCAGATAGAAGAATGGGACACTTTTAAGTTTGCCTGCAATTCTCTCAGTGCCAATTAGGAAACAGTGACCTACATCATTGAGATTTCTCTGGCAACTTCGTCCTAGTATAAATTTCTTCACATTGAGAATAACTCCAGTTCACATTTTCCCAAGAGGAATCAAAAGTCTTTCTAAATAATTCCACCGAATAATGTTTTTAAAATGTATGCAATACATTTAGTCCTCATCTGGAAAGCAAAAAGTTGGGTGAGATGTGATCTTACTTTTTTTTTTAAATTTCATTTCTTTTCAGCGTAACAGAATTCATAGTTTTACACCACACCCAGTGCTCCATGCAATGCGTGCTCTCCATAATACCCACCATCTGGCTCCCCCAACCTCCCACCCACCCGCCCCTTCAAAACCCTCAGGTTGTTGTTGTCTTAAGGAGCTTACACTATCACAGGAGGTATGCAATAAGGACAAAAAGCAGGGAGCACAAGAAGCGTGTTAAGCATCCAACTGAGAAAACAAAAGAGAAGAGGGAGGACAGAGGAAGGAGTTCAAGGACACCACAAAGAAGCAAGCAGATAAATACAGAATGGGGGACATCCTACAGGACCAGTGGCTTGGTTTTTGTAAGAAGTCGATAGCATGGAGTAAAAAGAAAGAAAGGGTTTGCTTTCGACTGAAAAAGACACAAGGCAAATAGCCACAACATGTAATGTTTGGATCTTGCTTGAATCCTGATTCAGACAAATCAACTGCAAAGTGGCATTTTAAACTCAAGGGGGTATATCTAGTTATGTAGCAGGCACTTGATGATACTAAAAGACAACTGCTAATTTTCTTTGGTATGACAGTGCCACCGTGGCTGTGTAGGACAATGTCCACATTTTTGGAGAGGCATTCTGAAATAGCCAGGGGAAAACGACATGATGTCTTGAATTTGCTTTAGAGTATGTTAGCGAAGAAAATGGGGAGAAAAGATAAAGTACCTGTGGCCAGATCTTGTTAACGTTGAAGCTGCGTGATGGGCAG
Source organism: Mellivora capensis (assembly GCA_004024625.1). Lineage (NCBI taxonomy): Eukaryota > Metazoa > Chordata > Mammalia > Carnivora > Mustelidae > Mellivora > Mellivora capensis. The sequence continues at coordinate 177,300 of PISX010000608.1, forward strand.
TTACTGAAGCTGGATATAGAGGGTCTATGCTCTCTATTTTGGGTAGGCGTGCAAATTTTCATATTAAAATTTAAAAATATTTGTATACAATAAAACGACACGGGGTGGGGTGAGGTGGAATCATGAAATTATCAGGAAAGTCTTCAGGGGGAAAGTGACTCTTGGGGGGGAAACCTTAAGTGACAGTTGCGATTTGGACGGGCAGATGGGGGAAGGGGAGGAACTGTTTGCCAAAGGAACAGCATTTGCAAAGTAAATAAGAGGAAAATGGGGGTGCACTTAGCAGAAAACCTGGAGTCCAAAGGAGTAGCCCGTCGGAAGGCGAGGTGCTCCTGAAAATGGAGTCAAGTTCAGAGCAAAGAGGCCTTGAACGCCAGGCTGAGTTTACACAATTTGGTGAAGAGGAGATGCACTTTTGTGCTGTGCTTACACTTAAGAAAAGTACACATAATTACTTCCTAGATACCAATGACGCAGGTCCCAGGCTTAGCACATCCAAAACTGGATGGATTATCAGGTCTCCTACTTTCTTCCCCTCTCCCCCTCTCCCCCTACCCACCCCACCCCTTTGCCTAAATGTATTTATGTCCCTATGTACTCAGAGCTAGATGAATGGACCCCATATTCCTCCAGTCATCTGAATCAGGAAGCTTGAGGATAAGCCTGATTTTTCCTTACCCTTAAACCTCCTGCTAGACCATCTGCCTGCCTTCTAACTGCTTCTCTTCTCCGGTCCACTGTTACTGCCCTTGCTGATTCTCCCCTGAGCGATGAATGCAGGCACAGGTCTCTCCTTTCCAGCTCTCTGCTGCCAGAGTAATGTCCCTATCGACTTCTCCCCACGTCTATGAACAGCACCAGCAATACCCTCATAATCCAGACAGTTATCTCCAAGGAGAACGCTCAGGAGGTAGCCTCACCAACTTGCTTTTATTCCACTTAACTCCCCTCCCCGAGAGTCCTGGTTTTCCTCACTAAGCCTTGTGGATTCAGTCTCTTCAATACCACGTGGCGCCATCTCAGTTGACATTCTCAGACTGTGTTGTCAGAGCTTCCTCTCTTGTTTCCACTCATTCCTGGTGGCTCCTCTCAGCCAGTTCTCCACAGAGCAGCCAATTATCCTGGAGTTATCTAGAAGTTATCATCGAATCTCTTCTTCCCTTCACCTCCCCTGCCACACGCGATTCATCAGTAAGTTCTGTTGACTCTACCTTAACACACACAACCCACCCCCTTCTCCACCTCTGTTTCCACCAGCCCCATCTGAGCTATGGCTGCCTTTCACCTGAAGACTCCCGCAGTAACCTCTGGTCTCCCTTCCTCTCCCGCCTACACCTTCTGCACGCAATAGTCAGCTTCACCCATCTCAAGTGAGAATGGCTCTCACCTGCCCAAAACTCCCCAGTGGCTTAGCATTACACTGGGAATAATACCCCACTTTCCCTGAGGCGGGTGAGGCCCTTAGGACCTGGCTGCCACATGTCCGTCAGGCCTCCCCTATCAGCCTCTCTCTGGCCCTCCTGCTCTAGCCACACGCTGGCTTCCTTTTGTTCTTTGAACATCTAATTTATTACCACCGTTGAGACTTGCAACTAGCTCTTCCCTTCTTTCAGGAACATTGTCTCCATGACCTTCACATGGTCAGCTTCTTGTAGCTAGTCTCAGATCATAAGCCCTTCCTTGGGGATGCCTTTCCTGACCATGCAGCCGAGACTGGCCACCTGGTCATCCTTTATAACATCCCACCTAAGGTCTTCACAGAACACTTAGTACCACTTGATACTTTTCTTCTTTATTTTCTGTTTCTTTTTTCTTTAGAGGACCCTATGAAGGCCAGGAATGGATCCTGTTCACCACTGAATTTCAGGGACCGAGAATAGAGCTTGGCATATTAGAAGGGGCTCAATAAATACTTGCTGTAGAGTATCTGGTCATGTCCTCCTCTCTTGAAAATATTCCCAAGGTTCATGCGTAGTCTTCAGGCATTGCCTCTAGGACTCCTGCCTCCCAGTCTGTCTCTGCCATGCACCACCCTTGGCCACCCCTCTTGCTGTAGCCACACCAGCTCTCAGAGTCTGGCATGCCTGCCATTTTGCTGCCATCTTGCTTTACATATTCCTTTTTATCTGGGGCATGATTTTCCCACTTAATATTTAATGCGTTCTCTCCACACATCCTTTCTTTTTTTTTTTTTTTAAAGATTTTATTTATTTATTTGACAGAGAGAGATCACAAGTAGGCAGAGAGGCAAGCAGAGAGAGAAGGAAGCAGGCTCCCTGCTGAGCAGAGAGCCCAACTCGGGGCTCGATCCCAGGACCCTGGGATCATGACCTGAGCCGAAGGCAGAGGCTAAATCACTGAGCCACCCAGGCGCCCCTCCACACATCCTTTCAATCCCAGCTTAGACATCACTCTTGTAGAGCAACCTCTCCAGTCGGGCCTGCTAGAACTCCCAGAGCACCATGGGCTTCTCTTTGGTAGCCCCATCAGGATCATAACTCTTAATTTACATCTGTGATTGTTTTGACTGGCATCTGTCTCTTCTTCGAGCCATATTTCCCATGAGGGTAGGGGCTGGTCTTGGCATTGAAGGATTTTAAAGACCACTGCATTAAAAAGTTCATTCTCCTGGGAAATGAAACTTGCTGACAGTGGGGGCAGAGAAATGTGAATTATTTCTGAATTCCAGTCTGAAAGTACAATAACAAACATGAACTTCGATGCTCCTAAATATGCAGCAAAAATTACATTCATGGTGAAATTATGAGACCTTTGATGATTTATGCTGCTTTTTTAGGATGAAAGTTTCAGAGGGGCGCCTGGCTGGCTCAGTCGGTGGAGCATGTGACTCCTGATCTTGGGGTCATGAGTTTGAGCCCCACACTGGGTGTAGAGCTCACACACAAAAAGAAGATGAAAGTTTCAGAAGTTTCCAAATGGATTTTTTTCATAATATTGAGGTTTCCCATGTGAGTTAAGAAAACGAAAAAGATTAAAAAATGTTTTTGAATTATTGGATTAACAATGGCTATTGTCAGGAATGTGTTTTCCCTCTATCACTGTACAGCAGTACATGATAAATACAAAGAAAAGGCCATAATAATGCTTCCACAGCTTTCAAATCAGCTTTAATCAGAGACAATGATGTGCAAGGTGAACCATGATTTCATGAACTAGCTTAGACCCAGCACACTTAAAGTAGGGATGCAAATAGTTCAAAAAAATATTTTTAAGCAACAAAACAAAACCAAAAAACCAAGGCTGGTTCTTGGCAGAGCTTAGCCAAAACATACTTTTTCAACCTTAACTTTTCATCAAAGACTTTCCTTTACTAATGAATTATGCCTGGAACTGAAACGAGAAGGCCAGCACGGCCCCTTTGAAATGAACCGCCACAAACCAAACACCTACGGCTTCAGATGAGTGTTGTTTCTCTCCAAAATGGACAAAACTTGTTTTAATGCATTACCTGATTCGTATCCTTAAAAAAGATGTGGTCTAGGAAATCCAACGTTTTAATTTTAAAAAATTCCATTTCCTCATTGATTTATTGCTAGCATGGCTTCTTAGTCCAACTTCTGAATAGCTAAGACCTTTCAACCTCTCACTAGTAGATGAAACTTTGTTCTAGGACCTAATATCAATTTTAAACATTTGTTTTACTCACCCCCCACCCCCCAGTTTTTATGTCTGACTTCTGATTGTCAAGTAATATGTGCTAATGAAGGAAAATCAACAAGCATAAAGAGGAAAGTAAACTTCCCTACTCCTTGCACTCAGACATAACTAGCATTCACACCATGGCTTTTCCCCACGCATGTGAAACAGCATGTTGAACTTGTAAGACTCACTGAGTGTGATCATGGGAGCCCCCATCCTCTGTCTCCCACTGTTCCTGAAATCCTGCTTAGCGGAGGTAGCTTCTCTCCCGTCCCTTGGTGAAAACTCAGAAGGGACCCTGATTTTCAGGTCACCTTAGTCCGACAGTGACTTTAAATTGGACACATACTGTTATTCCATTTGGATTGTTCTTGACAAATTTAAATTGTTCCTAAAGGCAATTTCATCTAAGGTAAGACAGATTTAAAGGACTCCTGAGCGCCATTCTATGGCTTATTATGAACATACTTTTGCTTTCTGTTTCTCTTTGACCCAAGGTCCTGAAGTAAGTGGGTGATCCTGGGGGAACCCTACACCCAACGTCCCTGGTGATGGCTGGGATCGGACTGGAGACTTGTTATAATTTACTCTCCCCCGGGGAGAGTAAAATTTGTCTTCACCCTGCCTCCTGGGCTTCTGCTCTTAGCTGCAGTTCTCTTTGTACGTTGATCTTGGCCTGCTGGATGGAGTGGCCCTCCTTACTCGCCTCTCTCTCTTCTGCACAGAGAAGGCACACTGAGTGGGACTCTTTTACCCCAGGCCCATTTAATGATTATGTATCCAAGGCCCACTGTGTCCAATGGAACAATTTCTGAGATGCTGTACGTGAGGGAAATCAGGGCATGAAATTAATGGTGCTTGCCCTCACAGAGGAATTATACTTCTCCCCATAACTCATGGAGAAGACCCACAGAAGAGGAATAGTAGAACAAAAAATAAACACTTCTTCATCCGCCTCTTTTAGAGCTCTGAGGAGACTAAAGTATTCAGTATTTATGTGTCAGGTGGAAAGGAGCCCAGAGAAAATGATGTCTAATACTGCTTATATCCTAGGCAGGAAGACTTCCAAAGAGTTTTGAAATACGGCATATTACGAATGCTTGAGAAAGTAACATGAAACAGGCCAGGGTTATCCGCACCGCCCCCTCATTGTGTACCGACGGCCCTCTTCGCTCTTCCCTCTGAGTAGCAGGGCCCAGACAAACATATAATTTCTGCTGTGCCATGGGGCTTCAAAAGGGTTTTGAGGCACAAAAAAAGCCTCGGCTTTCTCACCAGCAAATGTAAATAGTGACCAAAATAGTACCAGAAAGTAAGCAGGGTCAGAGCTGTCTGGGCCGGAGCTCATTTTCACTTTTGATGAGAGCATGTGAGCAAGTCTCCGCTCTGT